>VZDJ01001608.1:0-62719 GCA_008694505.1 Cyanoderma ruficeps | reverse complement strand
TCCCTCTCCCTTCCGTTTCCATGCTGCTGAGCATGAAAAATGCCTCCACAGTATGAGCTGCAACAGGCTGCAGGGAGCGAGGAGGAGAGAGAAATATGACCTGCAGAGGCTTCTGTGAAGCACAGGAAAGTGTAATAGGATCTGGTGATGTTTTCTGGAACCACACGCTGCTCTAGGCTGAGGTAATTCCTTTACCAAGATGCAGGCAGGTATTTTACTGCCTTTTATTAACTTTTCCTGTCACCTACACTCGTGTTACCAGCGAGGCTGATGCATTCCTCTCCTTCATTCAGCTTCATCTCTAGAGAAATGGAAAATTACACTCGGCTAACCTCATCTAAGCTTTTATTCCTTAGGGAAGATAGGTAGAGGTAGTCTGGAAACAGACTCTATTTAAAATATTTTATGCAAAAACCCCCACAGGATAGATCTACCCAGTGCCTCAGCCTCTCTGGTTCTCCACCACACCCCCTTTGCAGACTGGTGAAGTGTTGTTTAGTGCACAGCACACCTCAAACAAATCAAAATTTGATGCCTGACCACTTCCCCTCCTCCCCAAATAACAAAGGCTGCACATATCACCCGGTGAATGCAGGTGGGGAAGGAGATTTGGAAAGTTGTATTTGCACTCACCCGAAGGATCAGCGTTTTAAACACACGGCCAGCAACACCAGAACAGGCTGAAGAGCAGATTGAGTGGCAATGAGCTGCTGAAAACAAGGTTTATTGGTAATATATTAGCTGGGCATTCTGACTAATGGGAAAGGCTTCATTTTGCTCTCAGTGCTCTGACACGAGGTACAAACACAGGAATTTATTAAAAGCATTCAAGCACAGAGTGGTCTCAGAGGAGCTGAAAAGCAACCCTGTCCTGGCAGGCAAATCAAAGAGTGCCATTTTATCAAAAACCCAATCAAATTCCCTCGAAGTTCTTTGGAAGTCTTTTCTCTGTAGGCTGTCATGACCATTTCCTGCTGGGAATAAATCCACGTGGGCAGAGAAGTGGTGGGGTTGGGGTAACAGCTCAGCCATTTCTCGCTTACTCCACTGACTGAAGCGAAGTTTTCAGATGGCAAAAGGCAGACAAAAAACAGAGTACAGGATCACAGAATCAGAGGATTGTTTGGGGTGGTGATGCCTTGGGAAGGCTGGCCTGGAACAGAGACTGGGCAGAGCTGCAGAATAAAGCAGGGATTTATTGAAAGGCCTCCAGGATACACCTTGGGCAGGACACGGCCTGACCAGGCCTACACCCAAGGTGGACCCAAAATGGTCACAAAATGGTCACAAAATGGACAAATGCTCACAAGATCTCACATTTTTATAAGTTTTGGTCTATTTGCATACTGGGATTTAATTGTCCAGTTCCAGCTGCAGGTTGTGAGGTCCCATCCTTCTTGTTCCTCCCCTCAGCCCACCCTTGTTTGTGCTTTTGGGCCTGAAAGTTGTCCTTGGTGTGGGGCAGGAAAAGGATTTGTTTTGTGTCCCTGCTGTGTGCAGAGCTGAGTGACACTGACTGTGAGCTCAGAACTGCAGCCCTGGGCAGCACAGAACCTGAAACACAGGGAAGATAAAACTGAAGGCCTCAGTGGGAGGGACCCTAAAGCTGATCTTGTTCTACTCCCCCGCCAGGGACACCTTCCACCATCCCAGGCTGCTCCAAGCCCCATCCAACCTGGCCTTGGACACCTCCAGGGATCCAGGGGCAGCCACAACTTTTCTGGGCAGCCTGTGCCAGATGATGTTCTGATACTGATTTTGTGGAGGTTTTCCTGCTGACAGCTCTCTCACCCACTTCCTTCAATGATGTCTCAATTACTCCAAAAGTAATTAACTGTCACATGGATGGATAAATCAGGCATGAAACGTCTGATTCAGAAAAACAGTTCTGTGTGAAAACCACAAAATTCCATTGAGGGATGGGCTCAGCCACAACCTCAACTCCACGGTGTATTCCTCAGCCAGATGTTGTGTGTAGGTTTTAACTTAAGAATTGCCCGAAACAGTGGATTAAAGGGCAATCTGAAAGCCATGAAAGATGGAGTATTTACTCCCACCCTCATACCACATCACCTGCCTGTGAGGCTTTTTTTTTTTTTAAACACAGGAGGATGAGAAAAAGCATGACATCTTTTAAATACTAAAACATAGATCAATCTGTTCTGAAAAAAATCCTGTTTCAGAGGAAACAATCTTAAATTATCTTTCATTTAAGGAACTGCAAAGGAGGTTGCCTTCAGGTTTTCGAGGGGCTTGCATTCAGACAGGCAAAATTTTGTAAAAATAGAAATCTCAGTTTCATCAGAGCAATTAAAAAAAAAATTAAAACCCCTAGTCACTTCAGAAAATTTTGCTCAGAGCTGAGTAGTTTGATAATTAAAGGAGCTTGTCATTTTTACCTCAACATCCTCTGGTTTTGACAACATTAAAGGACCTTGGGTAACCACACCCCCTCTCCTCCCATTCTCCCCAGCTGGCAGTGTGATCCCTGCTGTGGTCTGCTGTCACTTGCAAAGGATGTTGGTTTGTTCCAGGTGAGAAGTTAAAAAGGTTGGAGATACCTGTCCCCACGAGGCTGCTGAGCCCAGGCCATTGTCACCTGGCACCCTGAAGGAGGTAAAGTCACTGCAGACCAGTGGTGACAGCATCATTTCTCCTCCTGGGGACAGCACACAGCACCTGGTATTCTCTCCGCCAAGTCCACTGTGGGGTGCCCACAAACACAAGGGCTGTGACTGCTCTGAAGGCACAACGCTCCCAAAATTAACATCAGTGCACGTCTTAGTGGGAGGCAAGAAACTTTGCACTGCTTTTTGTCCTCGGTGCAAGGCTTTGTGTGAATTCCTGAGCAAGCAGCACGGCCCAGATTAACATCTGAGCCACAGAGAAATCCTCCTCCTCCTCATATCCAATTTTCCAGTTGAGTAGCCTTTGTTCCAAGGATGTCCAGTGCTGTGACAGGAGTCAATATTATTAAGAAATCCCCTCTTTTCAGTGCTCCTCTCTTTGCATAACCCATCAGAAGGTTAAATCAAAATTCAATTCTACTTACCGGATCCTACTTGTATTTCAGGCTTAATCACCTGAACCATCATTACCCAAAGTGGATCACCACTCCTTCAAGGCAGCTCCCTGTGCCTCCCAGGACCTTTGGGCCCCTGGTGTGTCTCCCACCAGCTCACTTTTCTGCCTGTCACCCCACAGAGCTCTTTCTTCCATCCAGGCAGTCTGCAACACTCAGGGAAATAGAAGCAAAAGCTGAAATTCGTAGCAAGCTTGACTTCATAATGAAAAATACCACAAAGAGAGAGTGGTGGCTCTAAAGAGTGAGGCCAATGTGTGTTAATTTGTCTGGGCAATACTGGGCGAGCTCTGTCAATTTTACGTATTTTTCTTTGTTTATTTGCTTTGCTTATTTTTAGTCTGTGGACATCACCTGCTCAAGCAGTAAGCAAATCAAGGCAGGGCCAGTGATGCCAAGAGGAGCACACCTGGCACAGGGTCTGTTCTGGCAGCACTGGCATCATGTCCACAAGTGTGTGATATCACAGGGTGGAAAACTTACAATTTAAGGGTTTGGAATATAGTAATATATATATAAAGCAAGATGGAGGGTTTAGGCCAGAGGCCAGTCCTTCTATTCACCTTCTTCTCCATGGGTCTGGGTGGGATTTTGTAATTGGATAGAAAAGTTGATATTGCGGGCCACAGGTGGTTGGTTATTGGGTTAAAAGTCAAAATAATTGAGGTGTCATTTCTTAATTGAACAATTTATCCTTAAAAGGCCTTGTAGAGAGAGAGAGAGAGGGGCCATTTTTAGTTTGTTAGCTGGGAGTGCTGTAGAACTCACAGTTTGGGAGACTGTGATGTGGATAAGAATTAATAAACCTCTGAGTCTGAACGATAAACACCGTCTGGAGCATTTAATCCCAACCCTGGCAAACAAGAAGATAAAATGCAGCACACGAGAAGGGTTCTCACCAGTGGTCATTTGCCACTGATGTGGGAATCCTCTGAGCACTGCAATCACCCACACCCTGTTCCTCACTGCACATCACTCTGGCCTGCAGACCTGATCCCTCTCAGTTAATGCAAGTCTCTCTGGAAAAATCCATCCCTTCTTTTGTAGAGGAAGGGATCGTGTATCAAGATGCCAGAAAGGTAAGGGAAAACAAACCCTGAAAAAATGGCTACCCCCACTTTCACCCATTTTTCCTTGGAAGAAAACAAAATAACTTGAAAAGCCTCTCATATCACCGTGTGAAGGGGGATTGTTTTAGCGTCTGCCAGTTGAATCCAAGGAGAATAATTTTATTTGGGTTGTAGTTCTTACTTGTGGAAGGCTAACTCCAGCCAGTTTGCTTTCCAGGGGACGTATTTGCTCTCACTCTGTTTGCACTGATATTCGGAGCAGTACCCAAGTGGAAAATAGAATTAACATGTTGAGTAAGCTTTATTCCTCTTTAATTTGTTATCGCTGTCATTAAGAGTCTTTTATTTTACTTTGGTTAATTGTTAGAGGAGCAGCAATGGAAATGTCATAAATCCAGAAATCCCTGGTTTCAGGGGGGAGTTTTTCCATGGGATGAGTGAGGCCTTTCCATTGAGCATGGAGGAGTTCAGAGAGGAACCTGGAGCAGTAATTAGTAATTCACAGTGACACCCTTGCCATTCAGAAAGGGACAGAAATGAAGTTTCTCTTTTGATATCTGGGGATTACCAAAGCAGATAAAAATTCTGAGCCAGGGAACAGACATTGACACGTTACAGTCAGGTGCTGAAAAAGCATGAGCTTTTTAAAATATCCTATTAATAATTCCTGTGCATGGGACCTCTCCAGCAGGAAGGTTTCTCCTCCTGTCTTTGCTGCTCAACAATACCATTAAATTGATATTTACCAATACCACTTTCCCCTGTGAAATTAATTATCCAGCTAGGAATTTAATATGATTATATCAAATTAAATCAAATAGTACGTGTTCAAACTTTCACTAAACTGGGAAAACTGAACCATCTTCTTCAGGTTTCTGTCCAGTTCCATAAAAGCAATTTGAATTGGATGTTTTCTACACCTATTTAATCACAAATATCCTTCTGCAATTTTCTCTGCAGTGCTCATAACATTAAAAACCAGATTTCCCCTCTAATTTCCCTTTCCATGTAACAAGGTATTTGTCTTTTAATGAGATGTCACCACTTCACCAGCTTTAACATCTGTCAATGCCTGGATAAACAAAACAATGTAAAACGTCTTTGCCATTCCTCTCCAAGTTTCTGCCCGTAGCTTTATTTTTGGTTGCCTTTGAAAACTCCTAAAGTTAATCCACGTAATAAAAGCAGCAGCAAATTGTACCTCTAAACCTGGTTTCTAAAATTAAAACCATCACTTCAGTCTCCACACAAGCCTTTGCTTCCAATCCCTGATTTCCCACCTCCCACCTCTTCCAGCCAGCCATGGCAGGGCTGTGCCATCCCACAGACCTCGGGGAAGACACACTGCTGCAATCTTTCCTTCAGATAATTTAAACCAGGGACAGAAAACGCTCACAGTCATTACTGCTGGGAACTTCAGGCACCATTAAACAGAGAGCAGAGAAACATCCTTGAAATAAAACCCTCCAAACCTCGCTGGCAGCCCACACTCTTAGTTAGGAGCCTCATCTCCCAAACCAGCCCTCCGAATCCTCTGTAGGGCTTTATTGGAAATGGAGGCTTTGCTTTTCCCTGGGTCACAGAAGCTGGATGTGTCTCATTACTGCACACCCCACAGGACAGAATTTAGAAGGTCAAACTGAGGCGTGCACACAAAAATCCTATTAAGAGAGCCCAGCGTGGTGCTCACTGAAGAGAAATTCAGTAACCAAGGACCAGAAGCTTCCAAGTTTGCTCTCTGATGGGCAGAAGCAGCAAGGTGATTTTACAGCTTAGCTAAACATTTAAAAGCACTGCAGAAGACAAGATTAAAAAAAAAAAAATAAAAAAAACCCCAAACCAAAACCCAACAGATCATTAACATCTAAATAAGAAGCAGAGCTGTGAGCATCCATACCATTTTCAGGTGGGTTATTTATCTTCAAGCACACAGAGTTTGGGCGCAGATTCACAAGCAGAAGGCAGGCCAACCTTCAGGTTTTATCTGAATATTAAAAGAACTTCTCTGAATCACTGGTCAATCTGAGCTCCTCTGACTTTGGGCTAAGCATAATGCAAATTACTTCAGCAGGAATAGAGATTGATAACTGCTGGTTAAGGACACTCCTTGAGAAAAAGGTGAACTGTGGGATTAAACATTAAAAACTTCTGTCCAAGCAATGCTCTTCACAAGTGCTGGACTTCATTATTAAGCATGGCAAAAACATATTTTCCAAAAAAAAAACCACCCTGAACCACCCCCAAACCACTCCCACATACAAACTGACATGACACTGCCAATACCTACCACGCAGGTCCCCTGGCTTTGCAAATGAAGACTCCTTCCCATTAAATCTGTGGTTGCCACCTGCAATTTGGGTCAGGGAAATTTTACCCTCTTGGAGAACAGACATGCCTTCACCCCCACGGATACTTTTGCCCTTTGCTGAGTGCAACTTCCACAAAATGAACTGATAAAGTGAATTAAAGGGGGCTGAATTTTCTGATGCCAAAGAAAAGGCTTTGTTTAGGCATGAAATGACACATTAAGGAAGGTATCCTAATTTCAGCTTGTGTTTCTTCACCCATCTGACAACCCACCTGAAATTGTGTTTATTTTCTCTTTATATCCTCCTAGATCTGCATCACAGACCCAATCAGGGTTTTTAATATGCTCTGGCAGCTCTCCATTAGCAACAACAACTTATTCATACATTTCAAGGCCTGTGACAACCCTTTGTCTGTATCTGAGCAGGGCTGGTGGCTGAAGAGAAGATCAGATTTGTACAGGGGCTGTTGCATCTCCCAAGATGAATTTGGGATCAAGATCAGAACTGAGTCTGATCAATTCTGATCAACTGAAGACCTCCAAGAGAGGCTTGGTAACTAAATGCCTCCTTTGAATTACAAAGTTACAGAGATCTAACCCACAGGATAGGTAATTTTGATACTGCTTAGTTGGGGAAAAGAAAAAAAAAAGCATTTTCACAGCTAAAGAAAAAGGCAAATAAAATATATAAAAAAAAGAAATAAAGTAGCTAAAGAAATAAATCCCATGAGGTACATTTAGATGAGCTGGTGTAACAGACAAATGCTGTCAGATGATAAGTGAAATCCAGGCTCTCTACAACTTACCTTTTTCTTTCTGTTCTCAATACAGGAGCACACACTGAAAGTAATAAATTCAGGTCTGAAATTGTGACTACCTCAATTGTTAAAAAATATTTAAAAATTTGATACACCTATGACTGATGAACGAGTTGTTTCTACCACACGGAGAAAGAAATGTTTCCATGAACTCTGCAGAATATCAGCCACTTCCACACTATTTTGTTTATTTTATTTTCAATTCAGCTACAGATTATTTGCATCTCTGGCAACATTGCTCATGTACCTTAGAATAAAGGCTCACACTTGTATGAAGTATTATTATCTCTCACTGGACAAATTCAAGGGCCTTTCTACTCCAAACAGCTACTTCACACTTTTCTGCCTCAGACTCAAGCATTAGAATCCCTTTGAGTGTTTACTGATCCCATTTCCTACAATATTTAATTCTTAGAGTTACAGTTAGGAAATGGAAAAAACTGAATGTGCTGTCAGATGAATCCCAGACTATCCAACTGCTGGAGTGAAAAATGCCCCCTATAATTGATGGGTTATTTCCACAGGATGCTGTGAGATACTCACCATTTGGATTAATGCTCACTTGTGTGTTTGAAGTCCCCTGAAAATCCATTTATTAAATGCCTCTGCTCAGGCTTTGCATTAATGAAAGTCTTTTCAGAACATTTTCCTTCTGGTTAGCTGATAGCAATATCCCAACTGGATACGTGGCACCAAGGCAGACAAGGGTCAGCAGCTCCCTGAGACCCACACAAGTTTATCACAGCACAGCATTCCCACTTGTCAGACACTACTGGGAAACAAAACTTGCATCTTGGATTTTTTCTGTGTGGGCAATCGTCTCATTTTTTATCAAGTTTTTTACAGCAAAGCCTCTCCTGAAAATAGACAGGCTTCAAGAACTGTGGGCAGCCTCACTTGCATCAAGTGAGGGATGTAACAGCAGTACCTGAGCACTCCTGTTATGTGAGCTGAGCTCCTCAACATCCACCTGTTAATCCTTTAAGGAGCCTAAAGGGAACTAAAATTAATTCCTACATGCACATCCCCCCTCCCTTTAACAGTCAACCCTTGAGTGTCCAGTGTTTCTGTAGGAACCCAAACCAAACCCTTTTTGTTTGTTGTGTTTTTCCTGAAGCTGCTCTTCCATCCACCTGTGCCCCAACAGGTCAGCAGAGAAACAACTGCAGGCACAAATAAATGAGCCATCCCAGGATACACAGAATTTCCAATTACACACAACACAAGGAAAACAGCAACTGCATTAGATATCACACTGGGTTCATTTATTTAGACAAAATGTAACTGAAACGTGTACAACTTTTAAACTGCACAAGTGTAGAAAAAATACCATCTTTGTTGCTGCAATCCTGCAGCTGGAATTCCAAAATTATTCCCATTGGGATTTTCCGGCTACTGCTGAGGAGCACTGACACACCATTTAGCTGCTTCTTTCATAAAAGAAATACCAGAGAAGGATTTTGCCGGTGGAAGAATAAAACATTGTTGAGAGATCATATTTACTGTTCCTTACAGCAAGACTAGGCTCATTTTTTCTCACCTAGCAGCCTCAGGCAACCCAAACCCACCTTTCTTGCTTTCCCCACACCACGTGAAGCAGCAGAATCTGATTTTGTCCTAAATCCCAGCTCCAGGTAACTTTTCCATGCTTTTGTGTGTGCACAAACACACAAATCCAGGAGTTTACCATTCTTTTTGGATATTTCAGAACAGGCAAATGCAGCATTTGGATGTGAAGCCCTCCCAGACACAGAATTTCACTGAAGGCTGTAGGTGTGCTGTGTGTCCCTCACTGACAGGGTGATGAGGAGGGACCGCGGATCCTTCCTGTTTTTGCGCACGGTGATCTTCCCTCTCAGGGCCTCTCCTGGAAAAAAACAAGAAGGGAATTGCTCTGCTTCCAGCATTGAATCACTCACAGTAACAGCACTGTGTCCATGCTGCATGAGAAGCTGTTCCCAATTAATCAGAATTTTATAAAGCTACAAAAGTTTAAGTTTTTGAAGCTCTTGGCAACAAACCCAACTGCAGTTAAACCTGTGACTGATGCTTCACCTCTGAGAACTTCACCCAAATTACTGATACGCTGGGTATTTCACCTGTGCCTGGGGAAAACCACTTGCATCCCATGGATATCTTCACCACCTTGCACTAAAACCACGTAGCCACAGCAGCCTCTTCCCTTCCTGCTGTAAGGGCCATGTGCTCTGTATCTGCCCTGCATTTCATTTCAGTTCTGACCTGGGGTTTCTTTTAATCTGCCAGGAAACTGCCACAGAAATCTTGGTGGCATTTCAAGAAGATACATTATTCATTGCAGGTTTTGTTTTACAAAGTGTCAGGTATGTCCTTCAGTTACACCCAGAGCAAAAGCTCTTACAGAAGGAAAAAACCCAATCTCAATTTCTTTTCACTCCTTACTAAGACCTTTCATTTAAGGAATATTTGTAAATTAGGAATGCACAACCCACAGAATACAGACAGACATGTTTATGAATGTGTACATTTAGGAAGTCACTGCTGAGCCACCTCATCCCACCATTTTAAACCCAGCACACATCCTCACAGATGATTTTGCTGACCACATTACAGCAGGCCATGGTTTGGTTTCAAATTCAGGAAGCATTTTGGAGGTGTCCATTTGGCACAATTCTCAGCTGCATCCACAAACAGTAAACTGACAGAAAGCCCAAATTACAAATGCAGGACCTTGTGTTAAAGGTTGCAGTGCAAATATCAAAGGCAGCTTATCAGCAAGAGTGACTGTAGCACCAAGGATCAGAAGAAAAGAAATTTTTCATGTTTTGGGGTTTTTTTTCCATCATGTAACAGTTAGCTGGAGATTCCACTACAACTCCCGTGCAGCTTTGTTATTAGGAATCCAAAGACTCACATCACACAATGCAATTTGCAGAGAATTGTGAAAACGGTTTCGCAGATTATTCAGAGACAGGTTTGCCAGACAGAAGGACAAGATAAAGAAAAAAGGGCATTAGAGTCTCACTCCAGCTGGGAAATTTAACCTGATCTGAACACACAGATTTTCAAAACTGCTTCAAAATGAGCCATTTGATTTATTTTAACACCCTGTGATAACAATTCAGTAAGGCTAAAGAACCTCTGAGAACTCAAATTCCATTATTTCAATTAACCCATACTTCCATCTTCCCGTTTTAAACACTAACACAAAACAACGAAACAAATGAAGCAAAAACTTAAAATATACTTTCGTAAACAGCTGACTATACAAACAGAATCTGAGGGTTGTGTTCTGTGAAGACAGTTAAGGAAACAAAGCCATTCCATTCCTTTTTTCCTTATGCTGTAACCACACCAAATGTGCTTTTCTGGGCTGAAGGGAACAAGAGCAGTAAGGCAGAGGCAGCTCTGAACAATTAATCAATGCCACGGAGATAGAAGATGACGGATGTTTTCCCCCTCTCCCTGTCCTAGGAGCTGCCTGGAGGAAGCTGTCCCTGGGACTCAGCTGCATCATCTTGCTCTTATCACGCTCAGCTAGCTGTGAGCAAACCACACAGTGCCATTGCAGTTTGATTAGGGCAAAGCTGAATCCATTACTGTCCCCTCCCCGGGTTTTTATTATCCCCCAGGGAGGCCTGAAATTTTCCCCCACACGGAAAAAAAAGCTGAAGAATTCAGGAGAAGTGCTGTGTGTGCTTGGCTGGCACAGGACAAAAAGCCATCCCTGTGTCCATGCTAGTCCCTGTCACAAAATGCATGGCTGACTGCAGGCTCTGCACCCTGGAACCAGCTCCTTTTCTGACTTTTGGCACCAGGAAGACTGTGAGCAGCTGCATCTGCCACTTATGTCTGTGCAATACAATCACACACAGGGCCAGCCCGCAGTCTGTGAACCAAAGCCTCTCTCAGTGCAGAGATCCTCTATCACCAAGAGCATTCAGGCCCAAAAAATGGTGGGTTTTCTGTCTAGAAAGGATTTGATCAAGCCCAAAAGTTCTACAGAGACCCTTGCATGCACATCCATAACATCCACTTAAAGCTTGGAATGGCCCATGGCAATGAGCTTGTAATGAGTTGTTGCGATACAACTTGGTGTCTCCTCCTCCTTTGATCCCAAAAAAGACTCAGAGTTACCAAAGGCAGCCAGCAATCGAGGTCTTTCAAGTTTCCTTCTTCTCTTCCCCTGCAAGAGTTTTATGAAGCTAACAGTGGGAGAAGTAAGACCACGGTACTCAAACCACTATCTATTCTGAACACCATTAAAATTTAAGAATCCTACAAAAGAGTTGACAGGAATTGTTTCAGAGAGCTGCTGGAGAACTGCAGTGGGCTTTGGGCTAAACACACTCAAAACTACTGAACTGCTGGTGAAATTTGTACCTTTAGAAATCCCCTACACACTGTAAAGAACCACTGAGTGGGTCTGTGCCTTCCCAGCCACACACCAGCACAATCTGATCCCTGCACAACACGGCTGCCCTTGCTGGAGGCTGACAATTTAAACAGAATTTAGTTTAAAGAAATGGACACACCACCTAATGCAAAACTGAGTCCTAGCATGCAACAGGAAAACCAGCAAGTCTCAAAAGCATTACTCTGGGCAGAAAGGGGTTTCCACAGACCACCCATCTTCTGCCAGTGGAGAACAAGAAAAGACTGGAACAGTTTGTGGTGGGACCAAGAGCATTTAATTCCCTCAAATCAAGAGCATTTATTTCCCTCCAACTTGCTCTTGCTGTTTGAAGCATATTCCCTTGCAGCTGCAGAACTTGCAGCCAGAATGGCACATCTGTGTCATCAGTCCATCCAAGTTTCCCTGTCTAAATATGGGATTTCTGTTCTCTTTCAATGAGACACAACAGCCTCATTTCTCAATTTAGTGCCCTGAAACACACACCTAAAAATGATAAAAAGTCAGCAGGGTCATTTGAAAATGGAGACTTTAATAAATACAACATGAGACTTGCCAGACTTAGTGTGACCTCAAAATTTAAGTTTCAACATTTACCAGATTTGAAAAGCCAGCATCATTTTTGGTGATAAATAAACCAGAGACAGACTTCCATAGACACCACGCTGCAGCTGCAGGCAGGCAAAACAGGCACTAAAAATCTTCATTAGGAGCTAAATTATCCAACTGGGATGCACAATACTGAAGTATTTCAGTATAGGATCAAAACAGACAGACAGATTAATCGTGCCAGTGTTGTTTTCCTGCTTTTAATAGTGCTGTCTAAGTAGACAAATCAACATTCCTTCAGTTTGTAAATTTACAAACAGCTTTCAAATTACAGAGACCGGGGAGCTGAAGACAATCAAGGATTTTAAAGGAGCTCAGTCGTGTGAGTTCTGCTTCAGCTTTGCTGTGCTGGCCCCTTTAACACCACAGAAAAACAAATCAAGGTTTTTATTTTCGCTGCGAGGCAGTATGAAGAGCACACAATGCTGACAAATAGGCTGTTTTATTGCTAATAGAATTTGCCTGCATACAGAGCTGGGTTTTAACTTCACACACAGTCACTGAAAAGATTCTGTGGGCCCTTTAAAATAATTTTTGCGAGCATTTGATTTATTTTGTAAGTTCTTGAGACAACCAAATGAGAGTGACGTAGTTTTTTGTTTGCTTAGCAGGAATATTTCAACGAACAACAAAAGGAAGAGACTCATCTTTGGGCCATTAAGTAGAAGAAGATACTGCTTCGGCATCTCAATTTTAATCTTCAAAATAAAGACACGTTCAAACTATTAAAAGGGCTCTAAGAGAAGGTTTGGGCTCTGTAGGGAGCCACAATACATCACTGTTTGGTCTGAGAAAACCCAGGATATATTGCTTCTTTCTCCAATTCCTTTAATTTTAATGGCTTGCTAAACAGTTAAAGCATATCCAACATGCTGATGCTATTTTGTTTTACTTGACTGAAAATCAGTTCCAAGTCTCTTGTCACAGTCCGTGAGGAAGAAAACTGCTTTTTCAGAGCACGGGAATAGTAAGAGGCTATCCCCCACTCACACATTAAATCTAAATGAAATGAACAGAAATTAGCCATTAAATATATCCATTTGCATACACAAAGCTGGCTACCACAGGTATTCAAGCTGAAACTCAGCAGCAAATAATCAGTATTAATTAGGTGCAGATTTGATTGCCTCCCTGTCCAGGCCTTTGGACCCACAATTAACCTCTCCCACCTCATCCCAGAGATGCACAAACATCACACATGGAGTGCAGGACCAGCAAAGGAGGCAGGCTGAGCTCCAAAGCCCATCCTTTGGCCTGCAACTGCTTGATTCTGCTCTCATTAGAATAGATCAAAACATCCAGCCCTTTTTATGGCTGAGAAAATAGATCTATTTTTACAACAAATACCCTGGCATCAAACAGCCGAGAAAATTAGCTAGTTCACACTGCAGAACAAAACAATTTTGCCACGGCATAAAGGAGCATTTTCCAGTTAAACACCCAGCAGGTTTGGCTATCTGTGAGCTCAACCTCTTCTACAGAGCAAAACCAAATACAATCAGGGCTTTATAACCACTCCAGGCACGGCCCCAAAAGCCATAAAACATCTGATAAGGGACTTTTAGTCAGCCTTACTATTTTACTTGGAACTAAAAATCTGAGGGAACCATTTTTCCTCACTGGGGAAAAACAGCCACTGCCCTGTCTGAAAGATGCTTTCAAAACAAACAAAACAAACTTGTAACGTGTTTTCCACCAGCAAATTCTTCTTTCACAACCTATTAAAAAGCTACAAGCGAATGCCATCATGGCAACACTGGTCAGATGACTGTAGGACCCAAATGGCATGATTCCTGTTTATTTCCTGATATTTGCTAAAAAAAAAGGAGAGTTTGTCTTGACCAATTTCTGTTTATTTCCTGATATTTGCTAAAAAAAAGAGGAGAGTTTGTCTTGACCCATGGCATTCTGGCTTGGACCTGCAGTAGTGTGGCCAGCAGGACCAGGGCAGTGACCGTCCCCCTCTTCTGGGCACTGCTGAGGCCCCACCTTGAATCCTGGGGTCAGTTTTGGGTCCTGCACTACAAGAAAGACTTTGAGGTGCTGGAGTGTGTCCAGAGAAGGGAACTGAGCTGGGGCAGGATCTGGAGCACAAGAATGATGAGGAGCAGCTGAGGGAGCTCAGCCTGAAGAAAAGGACGCTCAGGGCTCTCTACAACTCCCTGGAAGGAGCTTGTAGCCAGGTGGGAGTTGGTTTTCTCCCAGGTAATGAGCAACAGGACAAGAGGAAAAGGCCTCATGTTGCACCAGAGGAGGTTTGGATTGAACATCAGGAAGAATTTCTTCCTGGAAAGGGTTGTAAAGCACTGGAACAGGCTGCCCAGGGAACTGTAGATGTGTCAGCCAGTGACATGGTTCAGTGGTGCCCTTGGAAGTGCTGGGTTAATGCCCTGACTCCATGATCCTAAAGGCCTTTTCCAACCTTAATGATTCTGTGAAGACATTCAGCCAAAAATGCATCTTCTCTGCTGTTTCTCTCACTGCTATAATCTAAGGATTTACACAGAGGGCTGATGAATACCTGGTCAACACAGGGATGGATGTAAAGGCTTCAAATGATGCAAATCTGTTTAATCTAATATTTTTGCCTCCAGTTAACTTGCAATGAGAAGACAAGAAGACCAGATTTCCCTAAAAGCTCAGTGCAGTCAGAGTGGAGCTCAGTTCAACCTGCCAGGCTGAATAAAAAGTGGTACCAAGCAGTGCTAATTCATTAACAAGTGGGACAGGAGAAACAGCTGCAAGTGCCAGGTGAAATAGACTGCAAAAGGAATTTGAACAGTTTGTTTAGTTGGGAAAATGGAAAGGCTGAAGAAACAAAGAAAATTGGCTAAGCACAAATTATCAAGATGAATATTCAGGTCACTATTCAGACAAAGGAAAGAATATAAAAAAGGAAGAGAGGGAAATCTGTGCTTATAACAACATGTCTTGAGGAAAAAGATTTTTGGAACAATGAAGGACAAGGATCCAAGTCAAAGGGAGTGGTTTTTCCAGAAAAATCATGTACATTAACATGCATTCCTATATAAATATCAGGAAGCACCTTCTGCTTGATGGGCTTATGTCATCAATGGGCAACAAATATCCCACAGAAATTAAGACTGGGATTACAAAAGAAAAGGAAATTCCAGCAGGAGTTGCTATTCTCTAACACTACAAGCAAAAGGCAGACAATCCTAGATTTAAGGGGTAATTTCACGTAAGAGATAAAACCAGACAGAATGAGCAAAAGGATGGGAAAGGGGAACTCAAATAATTCCAAAGAGAAGGAGACAGGCAGAAAGAGAGAGAAACACAGCTGTAACAAGGTTTGTTATGGGAACAATGTGAAGAAAGACGAGGCAATAAAAAGGAAGGAAGGAGTTACAGCACAAGTGATCTTGAAGGTGAAGCTGGTTGTGTTCACTGCCTCAGAGCACATTATTTCTGCAGCTGGCTCCAGAAAGTCACCACAGCTAGACCAGAACTCTAGGCTGGGGCACACCTCCCAGGAATTTCACACAGCTGAAAAACGTCCAATGATCGCTGTAATATGAAATAATGTGCATATCTTAACAAATGTCATTGCACTTGAAAAAAAATCCACTCGATGACATTGAGATTTAATGAGCAGCAGCAAGGAGATCTCAGTCAGCCTTGTCTAGGAAGAGACTCTGAAGAGAACACAAGCCAAGCAAAAATGCACCACAGCACAGGTGCACCCCAAGAAGTGACAGGACCTAAGAAATTGCAAATAAAAATCGGTTAAGAACGTAAAGTCCAAACATGAAAGACAGAAATGATTTGTCAGATATCACAAACCTCAGTGCCTCCAGGGAAGAAGCTCCTGGTAAAAATTGGCATGTCTGGGAGCTGGAAGAGGCAACTGTAAATTGAATTCAACTGAGTGCAGAAGCAGCCACACAATTCCTTCTATGCTTTTCCCCCAACATTTCTGATCTATTTACAAACTGTTCAGGTCAGGCCATGGATTACCATGAGTTTATTAACAGCCCAGCAGAAATGAGCCCCAGTCTGAGGCTCCTCCTTTGGTCCTGCTGGTCTGGAAAGAAAAGGGGCCCTCAAAGAAAACTGGTTCATCACTGGGTGAGGGTCCAACAGTGGTCAGTAAATATCCTGTGGCCACAAGGACACAAAGTAACAGCATAAAAATGGAGCTCCTTCATCTCCTTGGATTATAAAAACACGGTCAGAGTCTGAAGGGAAGTTCTACAGCAGAAAAGAGGTTAAAATTTATAATTCTTGACCTGTTGCATGCCCACCCTCTTGCATGACCACCCTATGGGGATCATGGATATACTTGTGTTAAAGCAAGGAATATTTGACTGCTTGTATAAAATGTGCTTTCAAGACCTCATGAATTGAACTCATTAAACCACTAACAAGCATCACTTTACAGTCTTCAAAACCTCACCTCAGCAGTTTATCATCTGAATTTTGCTTACCCCTGATGACAACAAAAACCTTCTTACTTGCATCCAATTCAAAGTGAAACTTATTACAGTACTTAAATAAATTTACAGTGTTCTGGTCTTACATTTTTTTTGCATCAGAAATGCTTGGATACAGAACTTTTCTCACCACAATTCCAGTATGGAGCTATACAAATATAAACTATATGCCCACTTATGCATACTTAAACAAGAATATACTTGTTTAATAAAATACATATTTATGTTTATGAATACTTAAACAAGAATTTTGTACACAGAGTTCCCTGCTTTGATGAGAGAAAAAAACTCCTTCAACAGCAGCTGAAAGTTATTTACTAGCTCTTTTTGAAATTTATGTCATTTTTGAAGTATTTTATAATTTGATTTAATGATAACAGCACTGTAACGCAACCATTGCTGCACCCCAACTGAATTTCAATGTACCTGCTTCTACAGGAATTGGCTTCTCCAGGAGAAAAATGGTCTGTTTCCAGTGTGTTTTGGTACACTGGGGACCAGTTGAAAACAAGACCTGCAACGGGAGAGTTCAAGAGTTTGATTAAAAACAACCTTTTTCATATCACACCACATCAATCAATTACCAAACACAAACGCACAGGAAGTCTTTGCTGCAGCAAAATAGACTCACTGCCAAACACCTTGAGGCAAAATAAAATCCTCATCTCTCAAAGGCAGTTTTAAAATGCAAAACCCCAAATCCTCACCTTCTTGTGGCAGTTCTTCTCAAAAAACACATCAAAGTAACCAGCAATTGCCTATAAAAAGAGAGGTGAAAATGTAAATATGATAAAGGAATAACAGCAGCACTCGAAAAATTCTGTGATTCATTGGAATTTCTACTCCTTTTCAAGTGTCTACCAAGAGGAACAAGCTTTCAAGTATGCTGGAAATCCTAAGTAAAAAAAAAAATCTGCCAATACACTTTTGCTCTGCTTGAGAATATTCAGCCTGCTGTAAATGTGTAATAACACATCAGATTTCGGTAGGAGTTTCCAAAACAAGCCACACGCCTTAACTGCAACCAGAACCATAAACAAGAAAACAGCCTTTCAGATGTGCAAACCCACAGGCACAAAACTCAGCCCCTGTCCTGTCCAGGACCCTCAGTGAACACACACCAAGGACGGGGGATTCTGCACGACTTGGCCCTGAATTTCCACAGAGAGCACAACCAGGCAGGGAATCCTTTTCTTCCTCCACTACACGCACAGATAAAAACATTCACAAATGCTTCCTGCTGGCCCTTCCAGCAGGCAACACTTTGTAATTGTAACTCTCCACATGATTCCTTCTCTGTCCCTCCTGCCATTCCACTCCTAACCTCAACAGCATCTCTTCAGTGCCTCATTCATTAGTGGGACTTTTTGTCCAGTTTGAATGGGAAAAGAAATTAGACTAGTTTAGGTTGGAAGGGGCCTGAAAGATCATCTTGTTCCAAGCCCTGTGCCATTTGCAGGGACAACTCCCACCCCATCCACCTTGCCATGAACATTTCCAGGGCTGGGGCAGCCACAGCTTCTCTGGGCAACCAGTTCCACACCACCCTCACAGGGCGAAATTTCTTCCTCATACTAACAGATATAAAATGTTCACACACCAAACAGCACATTGACACTATTAGTCACTCAGTCTTTTAATGCTGCACTGCCTTTTTGATAAAAAAATGGCTTGTCAGAGTCGCAGAAACCCAAATAAACAACTGGAAGATGTTAATAAAACATCCACTTCAGTTTCAGCTGTGAAATCCTGTCCATGCTCACCTTTACTTGCTTCCTCCTGTCCTGTGAAAAGGCTAAAGCACATCAGAGCCTGGTGCCAAGGCAGTTCTGCTTTTCTGTCACATCAGCCTGAAGAAATGACCCAAACAGAGCTTTTGGGTCACCACAGTGAGCTGGAGTTCCCCAGCTGGGGACTCTCTCCATCCCTGCCCCGGGAGGAAGGGACTCCCCCCACATCAGCCACACAAAGCATGTACCAGTGCAATGATGGCCATTTTATTCCATGAAAACTCACTGCAAACAACCTGCTGTAGCCTCTCCCTTACTGCACCAGGCTTCTTCTCCTAGTCCAGGACCAGGAAACTTGTTATTGTGAAAAGCTAAAAAGGACAATTCCTATAGCACACACTTCATACAGACTCACACAAGTTAGTGATGGAAAAAAAAGTAAAACACGCTTACAAAATTAGGGTATAGGGCTTTACCATTATGAAATATATAATATAAGTAAGTCATTCTGGTATTTTTCCTCTCTAGTCTAAATCCCAAACAGATGTTGCCAGCACAATGAAGGACACAACGTGTTAAAACAGTGAAACTATGCTACAGCACCTGCTTTTCAACAACGGGCACTCCAGACAAGCCTGGCAAGTTCCAAATGCCAACGTGGCTAAAGTTAAAATACAAAACAAACTGTGGAGACACTGAGAGCCCTTCGTGACAAATGAGCAGCAGACTGTGGGAACAGTGACTCTTCCAGCCCTCTAGTAAAGTCCTATCACTCAGCCTGAGAATCTCATTCCCAAGGGAATGAAAGCCTTGTCTCTAATATGCCTTTTGAGTAAAGGGTGAGAAAGTTTTAACAAAGTTCTATTGACCCATCAGACTATTTTTATCGATGCACAATCTCTTCAGGACATTAGTCAGACATCCAGCAAGTCATATAAAATATTTCTCAATCATCAGCTCAATACTGCTGGTATACTTCCAAGTAAGACCTAGGACATGATTCCTGCAGGAAAACAAGCTTGTGACAACAAAAACACATTGAGGAGAAAAACAAAATCTGGCTTCCAGAGAAAATGAGGCAATCAAGATAGAGCTTGGATCAAAAAGCCAAAAGCTCCAGGCAGACAGACCACGGCTAAGGTGGATGCAAGTATCCAAACACTGGGTGACAAGAGGTGACAGAAACACCCTGAGAAATGCCACCCTGAGAAAAGGCCCCAGAGAACTGCTTTTTGGGGTCAAGTTCAGGTTGAAAAGAAACTCAGTTACAAGCAAAGAAAGTGTTCCCTGCCGCCTCCCCTGTGTTAATGGAAACAGGATTTGTGCCTTTTGTAACTGACCAGATAAATAACTATTTTATTCTTCACAGTATCAGTGGTTTCCCTGTCTGAAACAACCCGAAACACTGACTTTGAATAGCTAAATCCAGGGTAGTAATAATAATTACCACACATCACAAAGATTGCCTTAGTCAGAGCTCCAGGGATTACAGAGAACAAGAGCTCTACATTGATCTGTTAATTTCTTCTTGTTACATTCTAAAATGGATAGATGCCCTTCAATACTGAACACCGAAATAACCTTTGAGCCAAAAGAAACCAAAAAATAGGAAAATATTATCTCTCAAGTTGCTGAGGATATGTTCCTGTGAACAGCTCTGGGCATTCCCCAAAATTCTGTCAGCTCAAACTGGGCAGTGAAGGCACCCCAAAACTCACTCCCTGGTGAGTTCTGTCAAGAGACAACCCCAGCCCTGTTTAGCTGAACAGAAATGATACTTTTAAACTTAAACACATTGAAGGGAGAGCTTGAAAGACGTTTTGAAAACTAACTGTAAGAGCACACATTGCAATTGAGAAATCTAATGAGGATCTTTAATTTTCAAAATGTTTTTGAGCCAATTAAAAGAACCAACCACACACACTTGGCTTGATGATTTTCTTTCTGAAATTGCAGTTTGTTTTTACCAACAGTGTGTTTAATCTCCATCTCTCATTTTAAACCTTTGGGAAAAAGAAGTTTAATACCAAACCCAGCAGTTACTGACAACCTGCAAAATTTGTCTAATATTCCCTATGACAGCTATTCTACAAGCCAATTACAGCTGAGGAAATACAGGAAGCAAAAAAAAGCACTTTGATGAACATAGCCCGTGGCTGACCCTTTTAAAAGAAGAAACTGAAAATGCTGAAACCTGCTGTTGAAACAGTAATTTGCATATATCCAGGGAATAATATCCATCTCAACTCTCTGCCAGAGCCTCCCAGTAACTCCAGACATTAATTCCCTTCTTTTCCTCTCCCTGTTTCACATGGAAGATTTCATGTGATAGGTTGCATGTGTTGCCCTGCCAGTAACACCACTTTGAAAGGCACTCAATTGACCCAAATTAAACATTATTTTCATCAAGTTCAGTTTTATTTCTCAACAGACACCCTATAGGCGGTATTAAAGTCACCAGCAGTTCTCAAGAAACTGTTTTGTATGGTCATCCTTTGTTTGTCCACCATATACACTCATTCAAACATAATGCCATGCTTAAAATTTTAATTATATTCTCAGCATTCTGAGATCTGTTTTTTGAACTGTTTGGTCATATTTTGTCTGCTCCAGGTCGAAGGAATGTCTCAAGCCAGCTACACAGACACCTACAGACTCCTCCCAAAGAGCCTTCCCAAAACCTGCCAGGTGATTCTGTGCAACCACACAAGAAAGACTTGGAGATACTAGAAGGGCTTCACAGGGAGGAATGGAGCTGGGGCAGGGTCTGATGCACAAATGGGATGAGGAGGAGCTGAGGGGGTTTAGTCTGGAAAAAAAGGAGGCTCAGAGGGGACATCCTCACTCTACAACTCCCCGAAAAGGAGCCTTGAGAAAAAGGCCTCAAGCAGCACCAAGGGAGTTTAGACTGGAGATCAGGGAAAATTCCCTCACTGAAACAGTCAGGCATTGGAGCACACTGTCCTGGGAGCAGTGGACTCACCACCATTCCTGGAGTGATTTAAATCATGTGAATGAGGCACCTGGGGACATGGTTTAGGGCTGGGTTAGAGGTTGGACTCTGATCTTAAAGGCCTTTTCCGATCTAAAGGATTGTATGCACGCCTCTGGAAAAGCATTGAAAGGTACAAGGCACAACGCAGCTCTAATTCAGTGTTTTACAAAAAACATCAGAATTTCTGCTCTTACAGAAGGAGTCTCAGACTATTCTGGGTTGCAAGGGACACACGAGGATCACTGAGCCCATGGCCCATGTGGGATTATCCCTCGACCTTGGCACCACGAGCACCACGTTCAGTCTTGCTCCAGGGAGCTCTGCAAAACTCAAATCTCTGGCAGCACCACACGGGTCTGTCTGCACTCACCCCAAAAACCCCTGCAGCAAAACCACCACCACCACCCCCCTCAGGCTGTATTAGTGTAGGCAGTGCACCACTTCAGAAATGATCTGGTGCCCCACGTTGATGTACTGGGGAAAAGGGAAAAAAGGCAGGAGTAAAGTACAGGCAGATGATGCTTTCTTCAATTTTATCTACAATCACTAGTCCTGAGCATTTAAAAACAAGATATCTCAAATCTAAAAACTGACACAAATCAAAGTCGAAATACTTGATAATAAAAAACTGGCTATAATATCGTGGGTTTGTTTATTATCTTCTTTTAAGGACCTTATACCTTCCCTTCTTTCTCTTTGTCACTTGTTGGTGTTTTATGTTGAAATGCACAATTACATATCTTTTATGTTTAAGTGCATTTCAGAGAAACACTTCTGTAAAAGCAAAGTTCAAAATATTTTCCTTTCATTTCGCTTTTGAACACTATCCCAAACTGCAGTAGCTATAATAACCACAAGCATCTATTAAATATGCAATACTACAAAGAAAGATATTTCCAACGTTTACAAGTTGAAGGAAGATTTGCTCCTCCCCTCTTGTTGTGTAATTTATCACATGCAGCAAAATATAAGGAAATAAAAAAATCACAAGTGGCACACTAGAAACAATCACAGACACATGCATATTAAAATGAAACACAGGGCTGGCCAGATTTTCATTAAAGGAGACCTCTTTTTTACAAGAAGTCAAACTAAAGAAAAGGAACAAGGCAAATAACTTCCCCATAAACCCTAAATGATGCTTTACAACTACTGCCTTGGATTCTTTTTCTTCTTGTTTTTTGGGGTTTTTTTTAAAGCATAATGATAGCTGTTATTTCTCCTACTGCAATTTCTCTCATCTTTTTGCTACACTTTTGACAGCTCATTTACAACTTCACCTACAACTAATCATTAAGAATGTAAACCCTCTCTGGAAAAATCTTTCAAGTGCCAGTCTCCTGAATAACGTGAAAGAGGAAAACAAAAATAATGACTTCTCAACTGGTAATAAATAACTACAACTCCAGCCTGACACATGCTCGAGCCTCAAAGGACAGTCAATATTAGGAAGCACTACCAAAATATTATTCTTCCTGTTCTCAAATGACTTGCCAGGAGAAAAGGGGAGCTATGAGGACAAAATCTTCCAACCCCAAAACAAAACCAGTGTATTTACCCAGGGAACTAAGGTGGCCAAATGAGGAATGAAGGGAGCATGAAGGATTAATATTAACACATTAATAGATACCCATTACAGAGACTGCAGAGTAACACCCTACAAAGGCCAACAAAGAGTTCACTCAGCTAAGGATAAAACAGTCCTGAAATGAAAACAGCAGCCACAAACTCCTGCCCCATTTTGTCAACCCCACATTTGGATGAAGAGTTCATGTAGCTTAAGGTCTTCATCCATTACTGAGGGTTTCGAAGGTCTCCATGCAAACATATGAAAAACCTGTCAATTAATTAAGCAGGTCCTGCCAGATTCACTTGTCTTCAAACTGGTTTTCTTCCCTCCCAGCTAAATGATTTCAAGACTATTTTTCTCCCCATTTATGTAACATGTACCAACTATAATAAAACCACAAAAAGCTTTAACATACAATAAATGAGCATCAGTACACATTATTTACACTCTTCCACTCGGAGCCTTTAGCTGAAAAGCAAAGTCTAAATTTTAATTCAAATACATCCAAATATTAAAGGCTTTTTTCCTAAAGAAAATGGCTGGCTGTATTTTAACAGGACAAAACAAATGAGACTGCTCATTTCCTTGTGAGAACTCAAAGGCAGCCCTACCAATTCACTTAGGAACAAGGAAATTAAAAATTATCATCATCACTATCACCTACAGTGAGTAATTTATCATCCTTGCTCTCCACTAGTATCACGTTCCAACAGTGAGTGGCTACAACAAATACAATTAGACAGCTGGCCACAGAAGTGGGAGATAATGTGCTTTTGATGGAGTTTATCCAAGCATGGAGATGGAATGTTTGTCATCCATGCACGGCAGAGTCGCCGCGTTTTTATCACGGGGAAAAGAAACCCCTGGCAATTAAAACCCAGCAATTTTGTGGTTTAAAGATTAATAATCTGGACATCGCTGCAGAGGAGGCTACAGAGAAGTAAATGGATGAGAAGGACAAAACCTGCTTTCTAACGTGGTAGAGCAGTATTTCCTTTACTCAGAAATCAGGCATACAAGATGGGTTTAACCATGGTACCCAAACCAGATTTCCAACTTCTACCTTAAAAAATTTCGCTTCTCACCTAAGGTTGGAAGCAAAGATTCACATGGCAATACTTCTTGTTGGCTCCCAAGTGGAAGACTGGATATTTAGAAATTAAACTGCATAACACTGAAGAAAATTTTAACAAGCAAAGGTGTTTTTTTTCCTTAGTCAGAATAATTGTCTTCAGTCAACTCAACTTCCTTTTTCCTCCTGAAGGTTTTAATACATCAGTCACGTCCTCTAGTTCATTATCCTTCTTTCACCCCCTCCCTCCCTCCCACTTTTTATACACATCCCCTGCTCTTTGACAAGCTCTCCTGGGAGCAATGAAGAGATACTGCCGTTTTCCTCTCCGGGGATATTGTTATTCAGCCAGGAAAGATCAACCTTGATGGACTCGCAGGGGAAACGCTTGCAAACAAAAGACAAAGTTTGTCAATTGATTTCTGTGCTGAGGGTAATCACCATTATATTTTATCTCAAAAGCTCACACAGTGATCAACTTAGAATACAATTAATGGAGTATTTTTCTAGCAGCGTCTACTAACTGATATTAGCCAGATGTCTCATTAAAATCAGCAGTGACAAATCCTAGCTCTCTATTAGGAAAATGCACTTCTGCAGGCTAATTAATTTTTTTTTTCTTGTTTTGGCTATTATCTTTGTAGGACTGAAATCAAGTCAACTTGCAATAAAAAGTGCTTGGGAACAATTTCATGTAATGATTCCATGCAACTCTTTCACGCTTTGAAAACCTTCAACCTTTGAAAGCTAAAATGATATATAAAATTAACGCTAGGAAATGCTTCTCGTGGCAAAACATACGAGGAATGCAGAAAAAACTAGCAAGAAACAATATATTCTCAGAAAAAAGTCTTAACTGCCCCGCCGTGTCTCAGGACTTCTAAAAGATTAACCAGCACATAAAAGGTCATGTTTAAAATGTTTATTTTTGCTCAATCGTTCTGTACTTCTTATGTGTAGTAGAACATTTTTTGGAAGACTTATTCAATTTCTTGAACATCTAGAGAAAAAAAAACTACTTAGAACCTTAATTTTTTAAGGCTACGGGTCAATGCATTACAGGAGCATCTGCAATACCCTCAAGATGTACCTGCAGTAACACATGAAGTTCATCTCTTATGAGCACGACTTAAAACTCTGCCAGGGGTTTTTTTGGTGACATAGAAGTATGAGAGTGGTTTCAAATAGGTGGAAAGACAAACAAATCAGATATGTCAATGCTATGCTCTTAGTTTTGTGAACCACACAGCTTTTCTATTTGACACAAGCTCACCATCATAGGTGGGCATTTCATGTCCATAGTGCACGAGGAAACCATGAAACCCAGAAGGCATTCAGCTGAGGAAAAACAGATTTTAGAGGAATTGAACATTGTTTTACATGTGCAGACAGCGATAGGACAAGGGGGAAGGTTTTAAACTAAAAAAAGGAGATTTAGATTAGGCATTAGGAGAAATCCTTACTGTGAAGATGGCCAGGCCCTGGCACAGGGTGCCCAGAACAGCTGTGGCTGCCCCTGGATCCCTGGAAGTGCTCAAGGCCAGGCTGGACAGGGCTTGGAGTGACCTGACCCAAGGGATGGGATCCCTGGGCATGGCAGGAGGTTGGACGAGGGGATCTTTAGGATCCCTTCCAAACCAAAGCTTCCATGATTTTGCCACAGAACCACAAAGAGCGGCTTCTCCTGCCTGAGGGATCCTGGGGGTGTTCCAAACCAAGACCAGAGAAAATGTGGTAATGAGTTGGTAAAAACCTGCAATTATGGTTCTGACTCCAGTCAGCTTTTCCAGCATCCTGGCAGCACAGACAGGCAAACAGGCTGACAGGGCTGTCATTCCCAGAGATGCCAGCTCAGAGTTCAGCTCTTCAACCATTAATATTATGTTGGCACCCTCCAAGCAGGAGAGCCCACAGCTCTTCCAACAACTTACTGAACTACTCCCCATCAGTGCAAAGCTTCTGCCAAACCAAGTCCAGCAAGAGCAGCTGAATGTGTGCCTCCCACTGCTCTGCATGCTCACAGGGCATGGGAGGGGGCATGGAAAGCCACCCCAAAGCCAGGGACACTGCAAACCAGGAGCTGGTCCCCAAGAGGATCCCCAGAACCAAGACCAGAACCAGGTGCCCCTACATTTTTCAGCTGCCTGGTTTCCAAGGACAGGTTATTCAACAGAGCCAGCCCTAGTTCTCATGGCAGTAACAGTGTTCCATCAGCAACACCAGGAATAAGACAACCAAATCTGCTTCCACACCACCATGGCTGAGGAAAAGCTGCTTTGAAATGAAATACAAACATATGAAGCTATTCCAAACTGCTACTTCTGTGGAATACTTTTTGTAAATAAAGCAAAGATATTTCAAAATGTTCGTGTCTTAAAACTCCCCTGAAAAACCCTAAGAGGCAAGTACAAAAGCCTAGAATTTTGGGAAATGCGGGTGACTTTCTCTTTTTGTGCAGAAAATGAAAAGCCAGTAGAACAATGAAACATACGGAAACAAGAAAAACATCAAATATTTTCAAAGGGCAAATTACAATCTTAAAGCATCTCCTCAAAAATTTCAACATAAATAATGGACTTTTTATTGTTCATTTACTGCAAGGTTAGGCAGCCTGATATGATGGATGAACTGTCAACCCTCAGCTAAACTTCTACAATCCATCACAGAAACTGTGGAAATTTCACTCCAAGTGTCAATAAGCCCAAATGATGAAGTGCAAAATACTTCACAGCATTCTGATCATTTTTTAGAATCTGCATTCACTGCAAAATTTCAGAAACACTGCTCTTCCTCCACATCCCTCCCCTTCTTCTTGGAAGTCATAAAATGCAGGAAAACATCTTGATTTATATGCCAACGATGCCACAGAATCACAGAACAGAAATGAAGTTTTTCTAAGAGCCTAGTGCTGGGGAAAACAAGGTTTATCACATAAAATATTTTACTTTACTCAAAGATCAGGAAGATGACCAACATTCTGTAAAGATTTCTGTTCCATCAGTTATTCAAATATGGCCATATTAAGAAAATTAAACCAGGGCTGCAAAGGAGCTTGATCTCAAATCAAACCTGACCCTGTCCTGAGGCAACAAGAATTAGCCAATGATAGCTTGAAACAGGAGGGGTTTCATTTACATGAACAGTAAAATATCCAGATTTCCATTTGATAAACCCAAAAGTGTATTTACCTAATTTGGTGATAACTGCCAAATAAATATGAAGCACTTGTACACACCTACTACTTACAAATGATAATGATTTAAACTATATACGTGGGTGAACTTCACTTTTTGACACCAACAAACTGCAAAAACGGTGGCAAATGCAGCAGCATGAACAAACATCCAAACCAGAACTACACTGCCCGATGAAGGCATCCAAAATTTTGTCATCAGCCTAAGCAGTTTAAATCACACAGAAACATATTCTTTGTGTCCACATCAGAGGAAGCCTGCAGCTCTTCTTTGTACACTTGTGCAGAAGCCCAGTAAAGCAGCTGCAGCAGAATTGATTTCTATATATTAGAAATAAGCTAAAATTTACCCCTTTATACTTGAGTTTGTGACTTGACTTAAGCAGGAAACTCTCCGAAGTTTCACAATACTCCAGAGGACAAAAATTTCAGTTTTTACTACTGACTTCAGAGCCTAATGCTCTTTGGCCAAGTTCAATGATGGTACCTTAATAAATTGGCAGAAAGCACTTATCATTTGTATTGAACATAAAATTACTGACATTACTGTAAAAATTAGACAATCCTGCCTGTGCTTATAATGTAGTGTTTGAAAGCTCAGCGCATTACTTAGGCAAGCTAACACCAGACCTTCTGGTATTTCAGAAAATGGGCTAGAGAACAACACAAAGATCCCAGTGCTAAGGCTCTTTACCCTTCCCTCACCTACCTGTATCACCCCATAAAACCATTACTGGAGTTTTACCCCCATCTCTCTTTACAGAAAGAGCTCATCTGACACCTCTGTACTGCAGAAATGAACGTCTCAAGGCAAGGGCTGATGATAAATGAGGGATAATTAATGGATTGTCTCTCAGTCCAATGAGATCCCGACCATGTATGAAGAAACTAGAACTGCCTTACCGTACACTGCGTGCTCATTGTGATGCTCAGGGTGAAATCTGAAGAGAATTCCAAGTCTGGAGTGGATGCAGAATTACAGTCGATGTGCTGTCAGAAATGGTAATAAAATTCTGTCAGGAACAGTGAGGAATGTCAATTAAGATCTCCCTTTAGACAAAGGTTGCTCAGTTGTTCTCATTATGAGATAACTTTTGCAAGGCAATGCTATTTCAGCTTTCCAAAAAGTGGGAAGAGACCAAAAACTACCTAACCCCATGTGACAAAACACCTGAAACTCCTCTTCCTCACATGCCCAAACAGACACTTGGAGCAGCAGTGGTATGGAACTACACACTGTAAGCAGCTCATTCTGGTAAGGAAAGTTGCTTCTTGATGGCAGCTGCCCCTTGGTGAGAGTAAGGAGCTTTCAAAGGAATCCTGACCTATTTTACCCACTGTTCATGTAAACTACAGCATCAAACTGGTATGGGTTAAAAGGGGAAGGGGGTTTGATTTGGCAGATTGGCTTTGCATCCATCACAGAATAACTGAGGTTGAAAGAGACCTCTGTGTGCATTTGTTATCTTTTCTTCAGTTAGAGCCAGGATTAATACTCAGGAGATGCAGTTTTGTGTTTGGACTCAGCGTTTATTAATTCTTATCTATAGCTGTGAGTTCTAACTAACAAGGTAGAAAATGGCCTTAACTTGGTTTCCGAGGTCTTTTACACATAAATTATCCAATAATGAGATGACACCTAAATTATTTTTACTTTTAACCCAATAACCAACCACCCGTGGCCCGCAATGTGGACTTTTCTATCCAATTACAAAATCCCACCCAGACCCATGGGGAAGGTGAAAAAGAAGGACTGGCCTCTGCCCTAAACCCTCCATCTTGCTTTATATGTATATTACTGTATTCTAAACCCTTAAACTCTAAGTTTTCCACCCTGTGATATCACACACTTCTGTTCAAACTCCACACCCACAATACCAGTGCTGTCACTCAATTTTGGGAGCCTTCTCCACGGCCTCAGGTCAATGCAGTGTTTGCTTGGGGGTCAGTGCCTGTCAGCACAGAAAGGCTGAAATTCCCAGTGCCCAGGGCTCCAACTCCTTTGGAGAAGCCCCTTGGCAGTCCTTCACTGGACTCACTCCAGGACAGTCATCTCACTCCTGCACTGGGGAACCTGAGACGGGGCACTCCAGAAATCACCTCCCGAGGGCACAGCCAGCTCCCTGGGCTGCGGGAGAAGCTGCACCTCTCTGGAGCTGCTGGTGACAAGTCTTCTTCCTAATGCAGCTCTGGAGGCTGCCTCTGCCACACAGCTGTGTGTCACTGGCCCATGGTCAGCTTGGTGTCAACCAGAGCCCCCAAATCCCTCTCTGCAGTGCTGCTTTCCAGGCCCTGTCGGTACCTGGGGGCATTTTTCCCTCTTCTCTGCAGGACTTCTGCACCCAGCTCTGGGGTCCTCAGCACAAGAGGGACATGGAGCTGCTTGAGTGAGTCCAGAGGAGGTAATGCAGCACCTCTCCAGTGAGGAAGGGCTGAGAGAATTGGGATTGGTCAGCCTGGAGAAGAAAAGGCTTTGGGGTGACCTAACTGTACTTTCCAGGACCTGAAGGGAGCCTACGAGGAAGATGGAGAGAGAGTTTGTCACAGAGCTTGGAGTGGCAAGGGGGAATGGATTCAAACCAGAAGACAGCAGGTTTGGATTTGATACCAGGAAGGAATTCTTTACTGTGGGGTGCTGAGGCCCTGGCACAGGCTGCCCAGGGAAGCCGTGGCTGCCCCATCCCTGGAATTGTTCAAGGCTGGCCTGGAGGGAGGTCTGAGCACCCTGGGACAGTGGAAGGTGTCCCTGCCCACAGCAGGGAGCTGGAACTGGATGATCTTTAACCCAAAACCTTCTACAATCTTTGTGTTCCTTTAGGGAAGGTTTTCTTTCCTGAAAAGTTCCATTATGAACTATACAGAAGCAGCAGCTCACCTGATGTGAGCAAACACACCAAAGCACCTTCTAGAATAATCATAATGATGAATGGGAACATTTTTAAACTTTCCCTACAAACATAATCCATTTGTTCCGTGGGATAGCTATTGATTAAAACAATTTACCTATAAGGCCACTGTTCCTCAACTCATTAATTTTACCGCTTGGTACTGTAACTCCAGCAAACAAGCACATGCATTGATTTGAAGTTATTTTAAAAACCATGATGGCTAAATGAGAACAAATGAGTATAATGCCATTCAGCACAACAGTTATGCTACATGCTGTGCAATGCCAAAATCTGATAAGGCCCTACATCTGAGCTGGACAGTGACTGCTCAGACAGCACGGATTAGAGAGGGAGATGCATGCACTCCTACCAGGAGAGCATTCCCAAAGTAAATTTGGCTTTGGATGCAAGAAATCATAGAGCACAACAGCCTAAAGATGGGAAAATTACCTTACTCAAAGTTCGTAAAAAAAAGCAATTAATACAAACCTTCCAGTCTTAACAGCAAGAACCTAACTGCACTTTCTTTTGATTTTGAAGATGCCAAAGTTTGTGTGTGCCACGTGAAATTATGCCCCTCCTCCATAAACCAAGGAAACTTCCCATCATTCAGTGACACAGTACCTTAATGACAGTGGCTGGAGATATCAGAGTGTTTGGATCCAGCACCTCCACAACAGCTTCTGGAATGACAGCTTTCTTCATGCAAGACATGTCAAAGCCATACACGTCCTCCCAGAAAAGCAGCTTGTCCACGTGTTTATTCATGTCCCCAACAGCTACCAGACTGATGGTGCACAAGTCAGGATAAACTGTAACACACACAGAGCAGGGAAATTTTATTTTACACACACACAGGACTTCTCTTTTGTCTGAAAGTTATTAGCATCTCAAAGGAATTTGAAGAAGAAATTTTTTTTAGCTCTTGGACAAGACACTTTTTCTGCTACTTTACTTTCTAGACTCCCATTTGCCTACAAAAGAGACTAGACACAACAATTTAATTTTCACGCACCACTCTGGTATTTCCTGTTCATAACAAAATATATTTGTAGTTGAATGCCACTACCAGGAAATGATTAGAAATTTGATGTCTGAAGAAAATAATTTGGAACAGCCTATTCTGGCTTCTATACAGACACTAACCTAAAATATATTTCGTAACTGTAGACAGATACCCAAACAGAAATTCAGGTGAGGGCTTTGCAATAACATAAAACCTCTGTGAAAAGAGCATATATTCTTACTCAAGAGTTTTATTCCTGTTTGCTGTCAGCTCTGGCTGATTCCTACCTTACAACCTAAAAAATTATTTCTGGGTACTGGAAACAGCCACTTTTCTATCTACACCTGAAGAGCAGGAAGTGGCCCAACAGACATAAGAGAACTTCATGGATTCCTCTCCCTTCTCACCTTCAGGATAAAGCTACCATTTTACACATCATTTTCACATTTGTGCTTTTCCTCCTCCCAAGAACATCTTCACAACAAGGAACTATGTACAGCTTTACAAATACCAGTGCAAGACTAACACTTGCCTTTTTAACAGCTGCCAACAAAGTCACTCCGTTTCTTGGCACTCTCAAGTGACTGGAAAGCCCCCAAGGAAGAGCTGCTCTGTCCATGGCTGTCTATAACCCTAACAAACAGTAGAAGCAGCTCAATTTATATTTAGCTAGATTTCTTTCCACAAAGAAAGAAATGTTTTGTTCTTCAGAGTTTTAAAGCCTCTAAAGCCATAACCATTGAATTCTTGACCTGATTTCAGAGCAAAATGTCAACTAAAACACCCTATTTGATTTAATTTTATATTAATACATGAAGGGGTCAATGTTAATACAACTGAAGCCAAGTTTCTCTCTTCCTCCCTAAAATCTGGTGAACTGTAAAATTAGTTTTATCTTCAGCTCTGCTTGAAATTACAGTTTATCAAAAAGAATTAATCATTGGGATAGCATAGCACGGTGGGACAGAAAAGCAGTATTTTCTACCTGGCAAAATACTGAAGACAGAGGCAGCAAATTGAAATGGGACCTTTCATATAGTGAGAACAGCTTTAGGCCAAAGGAAATATTCTTATCAAGAGCGACTGTAAAGAATAACCTTCTCTAAAGAAGGCTTTTTTTGTTCTATAAAGACATTAAAGCCAGCACACTGACATTTTCCTCTCTCACTGACAGTTTCAAGCAGAATAAATAAACATCAGCAAGCATAAATTGGAATCCCATTGGTAAACTCCCAACACTCCACTCTGCAGCTAAGGAAATGGGAGCAGAAGTGTCTCCAGGAACAACCTCCAAGGAACTCAGCAGCACAAAGACACTTGGATGAGAACCCAAACAGGAGCACAGTTAAACTGTTCTGTCCACAGCATCTCACCTGGTTCCAGCACACCTGACAGCTGCCACAGCAGCACAAAATGTCACCTTCTGCTGGTGGGAGTGTCTGCAGGGAGTTTCTGAGGGAAGCTGCTTCTCCAAGGTGTCCCACTGCTGTTTTACACTGCGGGTGTACAACACCTGCCTTTACCTCACAGCATTCACACCTTCAACACCCCGAAGTTAAAAGACAGTGTGATACAGACAAAAAAAAAAAGCCAGGGACAAGAGCCTTGGAGGGTTTATTTTTTAAGGGAATGGCTTTCACAGGATGCAATGGTATGGTGAGAAGAGAGATGAAAACCCTGGCAGTCCCTGGTTACAGAACACACATGAGCACTGTAGTGCTGCTGGAAATGAAAATTAAACCCACAACAAAACATGATCAACTGCTTTATAAACTTCCTTCCTCTGACTAGCCCAAGTTTCTGGGACATTCTGTAAGCGAAAGAAATTTAATCACCACTATCAAGCATAAAATATTTGAACTGGATCATAAGCAGTTTTTATTAAATCTTTGTTCTCACAGCAGATTCTTAAATCAGCAGCGGAACCCAAGATCGATTATGCAATGTGCTTAAGAACAAGGGAAAACGTAAACACAAAATGCTCCAATTTAATCTGCATTTTTACTATTAACAGCAGCAAAGGTAGACAATGTCTATTCAGACTTGACAAAAAGCAATCTGTGTTCCACCAACAGGGCTCGGGCAGAAGACTACAGCGACTCAATAATTTCCAGACCCACCCACCTACTACACACTGCACTGAGATTTGACTGAAAATGGAAACGGTGTTATCTGAATATCAGCCTCAATCATCTAAACACTGTGGAGTTTTGTACATATTTAAAAGCACCTGCATAAAACTGTATTGCCATTTCCCCCACTATCCTTGATTTCCCTGGAAATCCTCTGCTCTTTCTGTAACACTTTCCTGGGCAATCCTGACAGACTTGTCATTTTTTTTTCCCCATTAAGGCCATAATTCAGTAATTATTCCTTCTCACAGGTGAAATGAGCACAGTGCTGATTGGACAAAAGCACCGACTCCTCAGAGCTCTCCCAGCTTCATCTCTTTGACCATCTGTGTCCTTCTCGACTCGGTGCCCACGAGCCATCCGTCACCACAGCAGCTCACGTGGTGGGGAGGACGTGATGGGAAATCCTTCAGCCCTCAGCAATGCCTCACAAACCCCAGGACGCTGCAGGGGAACACAGCAGCCCTCCAGACCCACAGAAATAACTCCACCATCATCGTTCTGATGGGCAGGAGCACGATGTTTGGAATGTAGTATGTTTTGAGTGATGCCTTCCTTACCTTTGTCACCCCTCGACAACACGAACTGGACTCAAGGGTGTGAAAAAAATCCACACATGAGCAGCAGCTCTAAAGAACAAACAGATGGGCCCTGGGCAGCAAAAATGTTCTGCTCCCAAATAAAGCCATCCCATACTGTACACATTACCCCAGACAGTTTGGCACTCCATGCCAATACCCTGAACTGAAGTCATGACGACACAACTGACTGAACACATATCTGGAAATTTGGATTCTATTCCCGCTTCAATTGCTGAAAGATCTGCTCAAATTGCAGCTGCTGCTATTGCTTTTTTCAGCTCTCAAACATTCCCTGTAATAATGATCTTGGGCTCAATAGTACCAGGTGGTTTTGGACAAAATTAAGCAGATTCACAAGTTTCTCTGGTGAAGCTTCACCTCAGAGTGAACTCTTAGTTCTGGCTCATCTGGATTTGGATGTGCAATTCAGCCGCACTGCAGAGGAGTCTGTGCTGCTGAGCACCCTCCTCATGGGCCCAGGGCACTGCCACTCACCTGCTGGACAGGCTGGCAGAGGAGCAGGAACTGCAAACACCCCAGTGAAACTGCTGACACAACTCAAAATCCCACCCGTGCCTGCACAATACTCTGTGTTTGGTCAAGAATCAAAGAAGGGCCCAAGACCATTGCCAGGCCCCAAAGGATGAGTGTGCTGCAGAACCAGGACACCCCATCTCCCAAAGCAATCTCTGGGGGTTACAAACCAAGAGCAAACCTACAAAAAATACAGTTTAAACAGAGGTTGGGAATTTGTGGCCCTTTTCAGGCAGCTGTGGAAGTAGTAGCTAAACATAAAACGATTCCTTGTGATTTTAGGCAATGTGCCTGGATTTAACTGTATTGCAGTGTAAAACTGCCAGCATACATCTACACAGAGCACACACCTGTGTTCCTGATGTGGCTGGACTACTCCACATTACTGAAAACAAACACCTCTTATTCTGTCACACTGCTCAAGTGGCTACTAAATATTCTAAGACATCTCTTGCTTGAATATTCAGAGCTTTGTGAACGACTGCATAAACCCCATTTTTCCTGCTGCACTCTGTAGAGCACAAAAGCTCACTGCAACCAGAGGGAAGCACTGCAGCAAGCACTGTGACACAGCCATTAATCCAATCATTAGGTCAGTGTAGTGGAACTGTGTGCATGGTTAGTACAAAAAGGGGAAAAAAAGCCCCCAGACTGATGGCTATGATTGAGAAGGTCAATATGAAATACAATACTGACAAAGGAATTAAGCATGTGCAGAACTCGTGCACAAAACTGCGTCACATGAGAAATAAATATTTACAGGCATTTAAACACTGTTAAAGATGATACTACTTAAGCTACTTAAATGGGTAAAAGAACTCTACTTCAAAGGAAATCCTTTTGTTTTGTCACAACCCTACCCTCCAGCCATGAAAATAAAGAGCTTATTACCACCAGGATAAATATGCTGAACTGAAACTGTGTTAATCCCATTAATTATTTCATGTGTTTGAAATTATGTCCTCCCCACACAGGAAGGAGACAACCCCATGTACTTTTCCTCTAATCCACAGTAGCTTACTCAAACAGTATCACATCTTACAGGATAAAACTTCCTTCCTTCTGTTCATAGTTATGCAGGAAGTTGGATTTCAGGAAGTGAAAACAAATGCCCACGTGTGTGGGAACAATTAGGGAGGAAAAATTTAGTCCGTACTTAAGAATAAATAGCCCCCTCTATTCTTATAAACACCATTAACTTGAGACCTTGGTACCCCATCTAATGTTCTTCTACTGCCCATACAATAAATTAATGCCTCGAAGCTCCTACTAATGGAAACATTTTTCACTGAGACTGGCAACTTTCTCACCCATGCATAGCTTATTCCAGGTCTCTGAGTTCATTTAGCTTCCCCCACCAGAGCTAAATTTATTAGAAGAATTGAGCACCAACCTGAGCCTCCCTCTGCCAGGTATTTGTCCTTTGCATAGATGACAGAATCCAGCATTGACTCAAAGAGAAGGAAATAACCCTGTTTACAGAAAAGGGAAAGAATTCAGAAATCACTGTGCTTCTTATAATCAGCCATTCTACAGACAGGCTTTATCAACACAGTTTGAGAACACTGTAAGCCCACACACCCAGAGAGTTTCTCAACAACAGCACTGTCACTTCAAAACTCATAATATCAAGTAACACCTTTAATTTCCCAAATTGCAAAGAGGAAATGAGTATGCCATCCACACCAATAATTACCCAACAAGAGTCCTACAACATCAAAAGACACAGAATTCAACTCAAAGCAAGTGAACGGCTGCATGTATTGATTATTTAGTAATAACTGTGAGGTTCCAAGAAAAAGAAAAATAAATGATAAAAAAAAACCCCTTCCCCTTCAGATCTGCAAGTAACACTGAAACTACTGTCAGAGAAAGGCCAAGTGGAATGCATCACTGCTTCTTCATATTTGCAACCTCGCGGTGCCCTGCATCACCCTGGGCAGTGCTCACTGACAGAGGTGGAAATAAATCACGTACCAAACATTGGAACTCTGGGTGTTCTACATCATTTAGCAGCACCCAGACTTGCAGAATTTTCCAGGGTAATAATGGTTACAACTAGATTTGCATAGGGCTTTTTTGGGTTGGAATTCATTTTATGGCAGGTTAATCATACTGCTGTTGGTGTTTACAATTACTTATTGTAAACTTCAGTGAGTCATTCGCTGAAACAGGGAAACATTCCTTATCTAAATATGTGAGATACTAAAAAACTCAAAATAGCAGTATTAAATAAAATTAACATTTTATAGAGAACATCCACTTTCTCAACTACTTCTAAACAAACTGCACATTTATGAGATACAGCCCTTTTTTTTTTCCAATTGATATTCTGATTTTTTATCTTTTCTGACCTCCAAGTCTGAGCACCATTGCTACTCAATACTGTTAACAGATTTCACATACATTCTCACAACACCAAATCAATTAAGACAAACACCAACAAAGATTTTGGATTCACATTTTAACAACCTAATTTTCATTTTGCTTAAAACACAGCTTAGCCACGTGGCTTGATTTAGTTGGCAAGAACAAAATGGACAACTGAAGTCCAGGCATTGGACCTGCAGCCCTACAAGCCCAGCCAGCAGTAATTTACCAAAGGAAAGCCCAGAAGCTGCACCAGGGAAGTTTCAGATGGGATGTCAGGAGAAGTTTTCTGCACTCTGAAATGGTTATCAAGCACTATAATGCCCAGGGCAGCCCTGCAGGGATTTAAAAGTCATGTGAATGTGACACTTGGGGACGTGGTTTAGTGCTGGGTTGGCCTCACTGATCTTAAATGCTTAAAGTTCAGAATTGCTCATAAATGCCATTTTCTGCAGCCTTCAGAACAAAAACCGAAACTGAAAACCTCAGCAACCTGAAGCATGGCAAATTTGTATTCCAAGAGAACACACTGTGATAACAACAGCCACGTCCTTTCCTCAATCTGTTTTTTCTGGTAATAGCGCTCCACTGAAAACTTCTCTTCCCAATCCTGCCTGCTCTTCTGCTTTACTGCCCACCTTGTGTACAAGCTCAGAAGGAGCCCCAGAAGGAAGATGACTGCTTGGGGAGCAGCAGGGCTTTACCAGCTTTGCTGAACAGCTGACAGGGCCTGCAGTTCCAATTGCATCAGGCAGGGATAATTTGCTGCCCGCAGCAAGCCAAAAGCACAGCACGGAACCACAGCTTTTTTTTTTATATATCTATACTCATATGGCTTAAAAATAGAATATGTTTACCTCACAGAAAGTAGTTTTAGATGCCTTTAACTGAAAACGAGTTGTTCTCACAGTATTTTCAAGGTAACCTCTAGGACATATCGAAGACTGGTCACCAGCAAGAGTCAGTAACTCACTGAGTGACATCTTTATGGATCAGCTCTTCACTTCCTTCTTTCTGTCCACTAACTACGCCTGTGCAACAAGTACAGATGGAAGACACTCAGGAGACACACAGAATTACTCCCACCATCCTTTCCCTGACCTTTCCACTCAGGCACTGCTGGTTCTCCCCCTATTCCCATTCTCTCTCCTCCCCAATTCATTACAGCATTCCTGCAAGTTACACAAACCACCAACGGTACTGAATCAAGTCATTTACTATTTACACCAAAACATTTTGCTCAGTGTGCGGTGCTCGTGTGCCGTGTAAGTCAGAATGCAATTTCACAGCCTGTAGGGGGAATTACACCTGACATTTTTCCCCCCCTGATGCTGTGGGGAACTCCTGCTCCACCCCAAAAATGGTCAAGGGTTTATTTTTCCTAAAGCATGTGGTGACATCTTCAAAATCAACCAGTGCAGAGATCTCTATGATACAAATCTGTGAGCTGCATATTATCAGCACAAACTTTGATAGTGACTAAACTGAGACACATAAATGGTGACACTCTATGTTAGAGATGCACTGAACACCTTAAATTTTACACAGTCCCATTACACCTTTTGTACTAAAAAGCTGCCCATGTCCTTCTCAGAAGGAACATGAAGTTGCTGATTTGAAAAGCTGAAACAAAATGTTCTCCAGCTAAAGAAACATGGACAGGAACAGAAATACACAGCACTGTGAGTAACTCTGTTCACACCTGCCCTGCCTCATCTCTGCCCCAGGAAACACCCACTGAGCCCCCTGAATCCACAGGAATGAGCACATTGCTGCATTTCTTATATATCCTTTATATTCTGGGTTCCTAACAGAGTTACAAAAGGCTCATAAATCTCTGATGCCATAATATCCTGCATTGTTATTTTTCTCCTGTTATTCAAATATACTACATCATTCTCCCATTCATTTTAACTCAAAGCTACATAAAAAAATAATTTACCAACTGAACAAAATATAAGTATTTGAGTTCTTTTAGCTATAGTGTTTCAATATTTGCAAGATAATCTTCAGGGAGAAAAAGAGTTGAAGCTCTTTGAAAGCATCAAAAAGTGGATTAGCATGTTTACAAGAGCAAGAATTAGCAGAACTTTTGGTACAGCAGGAACAAAAAAAGAGTGTAAAGATCAAATTTGGAAGAATTGTTTAACTACTTGAATAAGTATTGTGTCTCCCCTCCACTTGCTACCAAAGATGCATTTTATTGTTTTCTATAACATTACTGAACCTGGTCTGGTTCTCCAGATTCAGTAAGGCCCAATACTGAATATTCAATGAGACAAAAAACAGCTATCAAATCACTGCTCCAGAGAGGCGACTCCATTTTTTTTTAATCCCCAGTGGTATTAAAAAGCGCATTATTTTCTTAAACTGAAGTTTCTACCTACAAGACTTCCACTGGCCTACACAGTAAAGCAAGTCACAGAAGGTGTGCAACACACATTTTTGGCCAACAGATTCTGATCTCTAACATAAAATTCAATCTGGCATTAATAAATGCACAAAACTGATGTGGCCCAGGCTATGTCATGAAAAATTACATTTTATTTGACAAAATTCCCTCCAAACCTGCAGCACACTTAAATGACAAGCAGCAGCTACAAAAAAACATTTCCCACATGCTAAGTTTGCCTTCATGCTGACCTCTCATGGACAATTTAATTAAAACAAAAAAGAGAAAGCAATTCATTACCGACAGAGCAAGCTCATAAATTTAAGAATCATGGCTTGACTTTGTCATTATGCACACCTTGTTGTTTCCTTTAACAAATGGAACAAATAAAAGTGAGAACACCAAACGGGAAGATGTGAAGAGCAAAAAGGTGATCCCCGTTGCTGGTGTTGACAGAAAAAAAAAAAATCATGCAAGGAAATAACTGTGTATCTCACAGAAACAGAGGAAAGGAGGAAGGAGAGATGCTTTCCAGTGTTTCCAGACATGCTCACTCCCTCTTTTCCCTAGATCCTGAATGCCTCTGTTCACAGCCCATCCTCATGTAATTTCAAAATTTAAAGAAAAAAAAAAAAACAAAAGTAAGAAAAGAAAAAGGACAAAAGAAAATATCAGCCATCTGACCAAAGATGTGATTAAAAGACAAGCACTGGGTTGTATCCTCAGTGGATTTTGATCTGACAATCTCTTGCACAGTTTTATCTTGCATAACTCCACTGCATATTCAGCACCATAAAGCACTGCATAAAAACCCCAATCTGTGAGTACATGCTGTACACTAACATTGTATTTGAGACAACCATCCCAGGCAATTGTCTCTCACAGCAAAGCCCCTTTACAAAAGAAAAATGGAGATATTCTCAAGTGAATAAAACCTTCAGCTTCATAGTTTTAGCTAAAAAAAGCAAAAGCAATCCTGATGGCAAGAAAAATCTGCACACAGAGCTGTGCAAGAACATTCCAGAAAACCATGGCACAAGTTTTGTTGCTTTCTGCACTCATTTTCAATAAGCAGCCTATGAAGTTTTTACAGTTACCCAACCTAAATACACGAGCAATAATTCAGTCATTTTTTTGTACATCATATTTTCCTGCCCAGGAATGCATGTAAGTCTCCACTCTGAATGAGAAGTAAGGGATTTATCTGTAGGTGACTTATGATATAAGCAGACAAGCAACAAAATATGAGAGCCTGGCAGTAGTAACACAAATTCTGAGTTACACAAATCAGGGTTTGTAAAGGTTTCACACAGCAGAGCTCTAGGCAGGTCAGCAGGATGATGCACCAGCAGCTTGCAGCCCTGATACAAACCATCCAACACTCCTGGACAGGGAAACTTCCACAAAAACCAGGGCAGCAGCGGTGTTTTATAGAAAATACACTCATTCTTAGATCCAAAAAACCCTTCTCCAAGAACTGACAGTCCTCCTCCTCAGAGGATCTGTTTGGTTATTAGCACAGACTGTTGCCTGGCCACTCTTGTTCTCTTTCTCAAGGCAATGTGGCTCCCCTGGTGAAGTGGCCCTGCCCTCCCTCGTGCTCCTGGCTCACAGCACACAGGGAAGTCCCTCTGGGGCAGGGTACAGACCTCACTGAAGTTTTGCTAAAAACTGTGTCCAGCTGTCTTGGGAGTGAAAGCCTGGACAGCTTCTGGAAGTCCAAGGGGCCCTCAATCTTCAGCAACCCACGTTTTGTGCACCAGGAGAACAGCTCACAGCTCTTCACTCCTCCCACTGCCTTCCTGTGTTTTACACTCTGGGTTGGACTGAACACAGCCACAGAAATGTCCTGGGCTGATGGTGACATTGTCAAACACACAAACTTCAGATGCCACAAACTGAATTCAGTACGTAACAAACAAGTCCACTGCTAATTTCTTTCACTGGCTTAAATAAAACCACTGAAGACATGGTTCCTCTTCACTCAGCCTCTAAACCCAGAATATGAAAAAAACATATCCAGAGGAATTGAAATTTTATTATTATTATTTTTAAAATAAAGTATGATTTTAGAAGTATTATTTGGAAAGAATTATTTTGGAAGGTGGCAAGTATGCATTTCAAATACAATTTTCCACATAGACACACACATGCACTCACTCACGCCTGCCCACTGTGTAATATTTAAGATGCTTCTCCCATCTTCCCATAATTTAAGGGAACAAATTCACAAATGAAAGAGGAAAGAAGAGCAAGCAGTTTGTGGCAGTCATAGGTCACTTCTGCCATTAAGTAAATGATCATCAGAAACCACCACACTGAGATGCTCATAATGCTGCACCTTTTATATGACACTGCTCTATGTGACAGCTTTTTCAGAAAGCCTGATCTAGAAACAATCCTGGGAGAATGCAGCATTTTTCCTCTCTCACCTCATACTTGTTTCTAATCACCTGATGTTTCAGACACAGGTTTTTTCTTTTTTAAAAAAAAACTTACTGTGTACTGGTCTTAAGCAGCATTCTGTACCAAGCAAAACAAAGCTACAGCTCCACAGAAGGGTTTGACATTTACTGATCTAAAAGCAGTTTGTTTTCTAAACAGAAGTGCAACTTTTCACATTTTTGTTACAAAGAAAAACATGAGAATTTTCCTGTCAGCCCATACAGATTGTCTGCATAAAAAGAGGCAAAATCTGACACAAACTGAATTCTTTTTGCTCTCATGCTTCAACATTTCCAAACACTTACAGTCACATATTAAGAACAGATTTCACACTGTATCGCACAGGGAAGGAATTGAAAAAGCAAATTCACACAAGAATGCCAGACAAAGAGGAATCTTCACCTGCATTAGGCAACACAATGTTCCTTTCTGGACAGGGCTGGAACAGGGTGAACACTGTCCAGATATCCATCTTCTTTCCTCAGCATGGTCCTCTTTATCTTTGTCATGCAGCAACCTATTAAAGTCCTAACATTCCTAAATCTTTATAACACCTAATTAAGTGAGGTGCACATGGCTATGTAATTACGACATAAAACGGTAAATTAGCACACAAAAGAAAAATACCCAACATTCAATACTTCATTTCTTACAAGAACTGAGTTTTGAAATCCTTTCCTGATTTACAACACGACTGCAGCTCACCTGCCCAGGATTCCCTTTAAAACCAAAACTGGCGCTCCAGAAGGAGAAATGGGATTTTGGGAACATTAATCTTGGGGCACATAATAGGCAGCTGATCTAAAATTTCCCTGAAAAACCTATAATTACATTCCTAGTGAAACCACCACGCTGTCAGAAATCACCAACCATAATGTGCTATTTTTACATCACTGTTTTAAGCCCATGGCTTCAACTATCCTTGAAACTAGTGACCTCAACACTAAATTAAGCTCAGGCTTCAAACAGCATACACTACAGCAGTGGAGGAAAAACTGCAGATTCCTAATTCACTGACACATGCAATATCAAATAAATATTTTTTTTAAAAAAGGCAAACCAGTTTATTTTCATCTTTCCTTGAAAAACATATGGATTCACAGTGAGTGTGTGACCTCCCCCCCCAAAGGCTGTTGTATACAGCAGAACAGCCACAGTTTGTTAAAAACAAAACAAACCCCACAAAGAAACAAGTAACACTGAATGTACACTTTCACTACTGATCTTAAATTTCAGGCAAAAAGGAATTTTTAAGTCCCAGCAGCTGGAAGCAGCATGAAGAAAATCTGTGTTTGGAAGTGCTTTTGGAAGGCCTGTGACATGAGGATACAGAACAGCAGAAGTCCACAAAGACAACAGTTCAAAGAGATGTTTCCTACCACATTTGTGATACAGGCATCCCTATGTCACTATGAAACTCAGGCTGGCACTGGGTTTTATAACACAGATTTCTTTATTAGGGTTGATGACAGGTGGCAAGGACAGGGGTGTAAGAGTTATCAGCCACCACATGAGAAAGGCCAACAGCTGAAATCCAATGGATTCCAGGAGATGGCTCATCCAGACACTGCTGTCCATCACACTTGTTTTGCACTTTTAAAATCAGTGTTTTTGCTGTTATGCTAGAACCCAGCAATGAGAAGCAACATTGTTTTCAGCTCTTCCAGTATTTGCAGCTGTTTTCAAGCTCCCCCAGCATCTGCAGATTTCCAGAGTCAGCTCCTCCCCTCCTCATCACCTTTCCTGCACAGCCAGAAGCTGAATTTGCAGGCTGAAGGTATTTTACCCATCAGGATGAGCTGGCTAGATGACTGATATAATATTTCTCCATTACTTTCACCTGAGCAGCCACACCAGTATGACTGAGGGCTTGACAGATTGCCAAACCACCCATGTGACAGAAACTTGGTGCACCTAAAGCAGCTCAACTGTTCCTAGAGAAGCTTGACTTGAAAGAGCTCGACCAAGAGGGACCAGGAATTGTGTCCAAATACCACGTAATCAGGATTACCATCCCATCTCTGACATTGACAAAGACACTGCTGGAACTGTGATAGATGCTTTGGTTAAAAAAAGCTAGCATCACTTATAGAATAACTTTTCAAATGAAACAAAACACCGTTTTCCTGAAAATAACTTAGAAAGAATAGCCATGCACCTTACCATCCACTCAGATATAATTATGTCCACCTTTTCCACAGGCAGATCGACTTCCTCAATTCTTCCTTTGACTAAAGTAATTATCTTTTCAAGTTTATTTAATCTGCAAGTCAAAACACAAACAAATTAATTTCTATTTCCAATTTACGCTGTCAAGAGAGATATACCGACATCTGTATTTCACATTCCTCCCCTCACAAACTTTTTGGTTTAACTAATCAAGAAGCACCAGAACGTACTATTCCTCAGTTATATTTCAGGGAGAACATTTCCAAGCAGCTAAAAACTGCAGCAGATTTAGTGTCAGGAGAAGATGGCAGGCAGCAGATCTGTGTACCTTCGACGTGCCACGCATGCAAATGTGCAAGCTTCAGAGACCGGGAAAATAGAGAAGGAGGCAATTGAAAACTGCTGGTCCTCCTTATTTAAAATTGCTTGTTTCCATTTCTCCTCCTGTGACCTCCACAGCCATCAGAGCCTACCCACCACACCAGGACAGCAATGGAAATTAACTTCCTTACCGCGCTGCTTTGCGCGGCTCAGTTTTTTATTTAACCAAATCAGCTGCAAAGTCACTGAGAACAAAGCTGCCCTCTAAATCGGGACTACAGTTATCCCACAGGAAAGGCACCCTCCTCCCCACCACTGTGATTTGGGCAAAAGCATCTGCAATGCTCAGTGCCTGCACTGATCAGGGATTACCTCACAGGAACGTCACGGTACAACCCATCCCGTAAGGACGGAGGCACTGGCACAGGTTTTGAAACAAGAACTGCACAACAGTGAAATTAGTTAGTGTCTAAATGCCTGAAACATACTGGTTTTCCTCTTGGCAAACCATATTAATCTTTCTTGCACATATCTTTATTTTTACAGAGGGCAGGAAAGCATTCTCAGCACAGAAATTTATCTTCCCACAGGTCCTTATCTCTGCCCCTTCCCTCCCTCTCCTGATATCTTACTCACACATTCTGTCTGGCTTTCAATGCAAACCAGTAATGACATTAAAAATTCAATTTAAAAGACAATGGAAGAACCATCAGTATGAAGGGAGGGAAAGGGTCAAAGGGCTCCTTGAACACGTGGGGCTGTTGCAAAGATCAATTAAATCCCCTGCATAAGACACTCTTCAGATAGAAGATAGCAGCTCATTACCAATATCATATTTAACGCTCTGAACAGAGGTAAAACCAGAAATTCAAAGTGAGGAATATTAAAGAGCTACCACCCACAACAATAATTCAAGAAGGATTAAAGGAGATCTAAAGATAACTTTCTAAGTGACCACATCCAACAACATGATTTAAAACAGAGAGGAAAAGGATTCATTCACCACATACTTGTTTTCAATTGCAATGTTTAAAAAAAAAACCCAAACAACCAATGTAGTTTACATATTGTAAGAAAGCCTGAGATGTTATTTAGGAAGTCTACTTCAACTTTCTATTCCAGCTTAACAGTGATGAATGACAAAAACCAAGCCATTCACTGTGCTAGAAATTTTACAGGGACTATTCACAGCCAGAAAAAGAAAAGGCAATCATTTAGTTTAAAGAAAGTTTATTTTTAAGGCTACTCAGGCTATGTATTCTGGTTCACTTACACCCATGGGTGGCACTGTTTCCAGCAATTAGCACACCAGAAATTAACCTGAATTCTGGGAAGGACAGAAGCACACTGGAATCACAGGTGGAAGCATTCCTCAACAGTCATTTTTTAAGCTACAGAGTTGTTTAGTGTTCCAATGAATATTTGCTACTCCACTGCAACTTTGTCAGCTTTATTCCTTTAGGAAAAGTCGCTTTAACCAGACAAATATAAATTGTTCTGATGCGAACTGGAGACTTTAATGTGAATTGAACCTTTTATAGCAGGAAGTGCCCATAAATGTGCAGCCTTACTGATGACTTGCTGTGTGCTTCAAGTGGCAATTCATCACTCTGAAGAGGTGAAGAGTTTTGATTCATTGTTTTTCTTAGAGGCCTGCCCTTCTCCTCCCCAAAGATAACACATGTTGACTGTTACTTCTACTCACCCCAAAGCAGAAATAACACACAAAGGACTTTGTGCACTTGTTGAAAGTTACAACAGCCCCAAGTTTGTAATCCAGTACCTCAGATACAAAACACTATTTCACATTTGCAACCATTCTGAAGTTGTCAGGGGCTCAGGGGAAAAGTTCTCCTCCAGGAATGAGTTCTTGTGCCAGAAAAGCATTTTAGTCAACCGTGCACTTGAGGTTTAAACATGGTGCTTTTCCCAAGCAGATACATTTATTTGAGTGATTTTACAGCACCCAAGAGTGCAGTGCTGCACCACCAACGTGTGAGTGGTACCTAACAAATTCTGTACAGACAACATTACTGCTGGGCCACTTGAGCTTGCCCAAAAAAACCTGTCACTCCCAAAAATCTTCAGTATCTACCTGGATTTTGTTTTCACAGCTGCTCTTACAAAATCAACCTAAAGGAAAAAAATCTACAGGCTTTGGTTATCAACAGTGCACATGGACACTTAGACTCCTCCTATTTATTTTAGAATTTCCTTTTTAAGTCTTCAGATGTCATGGTTTGATTTTTACACATGCTCAGCCTCCCTAAATATCCTCCACAGGCACATTAGTGACATGTGGAGTGGATAAATGAACGAGGTGGATTTTCTGTTACACAGAAAAATTATAGAAATTATTTAAAATTCCTAGAAAGAAACAGAAAACTAACAACCACAACTTCTCCTACCTAATGATATCCATGGCCTGATAGATGATTTCAGATTGGTCAACCCCAATCACTTTGCTGGCACCTGCTTTGGCAGCAAACATGGAGAGTATTCCGGTCCCACAGCCAACATCCAAAACCACCTGGAAAGGAATAAATGAAAGCAAAACCATCTTATTTTCCTTGCTGTGATTTCTCTACACCAATGAGTCACCATATTCCAACAGGAGGCACAAAGTCTCACTGTTACATGCAGAGATATCCAAGCCAAACCGAGGTTCTAACGCCCCTCTCTACCACCTTTTCCAGGCACACAATGAAGCCCAGTAATTCCAGATGAACCCAGTCACAGTGGGAAACAACAGCAAGCAATGATGTGGAAAACACCTGAAATGTTACACCAAGAGGAGAAAAAGGGAATTACAGCCTGAGCAATTTTAATCACTAGTAATTGATCTTAGAAAACATATTCTAGCTTCAATTATTAATTAAAAGTCTATTTGGAAACTTTATTTAGGAATCCTCTGCCAGACATGGCCACGGTGCCTCAAAACAGCCATGGCTCAAGATGACTAAATTTTAAAATGGTCACTGGCACAGCTTTAACACCTCGAAATATTTTCTGTCTAGCACTCTTTATAATCAAAACAGAGCGAAAAAAAAATCCAGTTGAGATGGAATCCCTAGAGTTTTCATGAAAGACTGAATTTCACCACTACAGCTGGAAAAAGTACACTCAGCATAGTAAGATCCATGAAAATGCCTGGGGTTTTGTGTATCACATATCAGCTACTACAGGAAGACTGACAAGGTAAAAAATGTGAAGCAACTGAGAAAAGAGCACTGAATTTATGACTAAGCAGAGTTGAGCTGCCAGCTGTTTTAAGTTTCATGGAGTTTTTGTTTTTACCAAGCAGCCTTTTTCAGGCCTTGCTATAACTGTGTATTTCTTCTAAGGGCTGGAAACTTCTCAGCAGCTAAAAACCTCACCAATGTGGTAAAGTAGATTTTTAAACTGAGTTCCAGGCTTGATGTTTTCACAGACTTACTGGGGCTGAAAGGCACCTCTGGAGAACCTGAGGGTGTATTTTACTGCATTGGCCAGATCATCAATGATCTCATTTTTAGACTAATAGAGCTAAACTTTACTAATGGTGTTGAGAAACTCTAAGCACTAAACCAAGAATGTTCTGAAGTCTGAAAGTCAAAGTAAGTTTTCTAAACACTGTGTAGAGCCACTCATATCATGTACAGCATTTCAGCATGAACAGAATCAGAACTGTAAAGACAGAACTCGCTTTCCCACACAAAAGACCTAAACATGAGAGTAAGAACAACTTACAATACACTTAACAAGAACAGTGTCAGAATTACCAGTCACAGCAAGGATTTATTAGAAAGAAAAACTGATTTCACTGGCTCTTCTCCTCCTGCAAAACCTGCCCTCACAGCTTCCATCACATTAAACGCTTTTCCAAAGAAGGCATCAAACCCCTCACTAATCAATCCTATATTTGACAACTACAACGCCATTTTACACAATATTCCAAGGCAATCGTGCACCCTGCTGCTGATACCCTTTCCAGCCCATCAGCCACTGATGGCTCTTTGCTTTGGCACAACAAAACCTTGCATTTCACCTGACAAAGGGCAGCAAAGCAAATACTGGAATGCTCTGCCCCTCAGGTCTGCCTGCCTTCCTTGCACACCCACAATTCCACACATTCTGACGATGGACACAGAACAACAACCCTGAAGCCAGCATGAATAAAACCAGCTGTTCCTCCTCAGTGTAGTGTGAAGGAGCTCCTGCTGTGGTGCTCTGGGAAGCAGGGACTGAAGAACTGACTGCCACCTGCCTCAGGACAGCCACTTACAGCCTGAAAACAGACTAAAAAACATCAGCATGGTGACCTTTGCAACTCTTCTGCAGCTATGTTTCAAAAGGAGTCAACTCCACAACTCAGAAGTTGGGTGAGAACATGCCATGGCTACAGAAATCCCTAACCTGAACCCGCTGGAGACAGGAACAGAAAATAAAAATCAATATTCCTGCAGCTCCTGAGATCTCACACCCTCCAACATCACCTGCTCTAACATTTCACCTACGGCAGTTAACAAAACCACTGAGCCATGACAGCTGGAAGTCACAGCCAAAAATAAACCACTGTGAAAGACTCATCTCGATGGAGAGTTGCATCAAAGAGAGCAATCACCACAAATTGGAAAAAAATCAAAACAGACACCACTTTGGACAGCTGCCCTGGTCACTTAAAAACCCAGATGGAACTCATCTAGCCTTAGGCAGGGGATGGGGTAGAGAAGAGGCACTGCAGGGAAAATGTACAAGCTGGAATAGGTGTGAGGAAGGCAAAGACAAGCAGAGTGATCATCCATCAGCCTAAGGACAAGGGTCCACAGCCCACACATTCTTGCAGAGATCACATATGGCCTCTCACCAAAGACCTGGAGCAGCTGGACTGGCAATTTCACTACACCACAACGCTCTGCAGCTTCACATCCTCCTCTGCAGTCTAAGCAAAACTGATATCCTACTGTCAGTGACAGAAAAAATGACTTCAAACTCAGAAAAACACAAGGCCAGGGACTTTGACCAATTAAATTCATTTCATCAATGAACTCTTAGTGGAACAGTGCTTTAAAAGCTCATTTCATTCCCTGAATAGGGCACTGATGCTTGCCTCACACTTCAGTGTTACAACCAAAACTAAGCATGGCAACAGCGCTTTACTAAATTATTTTTCCACCTCAAAATACTCACCATGGTAAAATGGACCACACTGCCTTTCACTGAGTAGAGCCACCCTCATTACTCCTGCCAGGTGATCTGAATTCTCCCATTCCCATCTCAAATACATCTGACAGCTTGAAAAGAAAGGCAGCAAGCAGGATTCATTCAAGTTCTGATAATTTATTTGGAAAGTTGAGACAGAACAAATTGGCTCATGCTGAATAAAATATGCACAATAAACAAACCTAGATACTCTGTTATCATCTATCACCATGCAAGCATGATACTCTTGCATGGTATCACCATGCAAGATACTCTAAAGGTTAGGATGCAGACTGGCATTAAAAGTGAGCATAAAATTCAGCTCTTTGAACAAACTCCTCCCAAACTACCTCAGAACTGTCCATTGAGAAAAAAAACCAAAAAGCATCAGTAAGTATTTTCTAGGGAGGAACACCATAAGGGAGTTCTACGAAATACAATAACACACTTCTTCTCTTTTTTTAAAAAATTGTAATTAAAATTTAAAGGAAAACAGCCTTCGGAATTTTCACTCATTAGTATGAGTGAGAAAGCATCATGCAATACATTAAGTGAAGCAAAGTGTCCTACACAGCTCCTTCAGCAGAAGTCTGTAACAGATGTCACTGCAAAGCCAGATTTGTGCAGAAAATCCTCCACAACAGTGTACCAAAAGAAAGCTGCATCACTTGGCTAGACACACAAGTTCAGCAGGGCACTGGTCACATGGATGGGGGATACTGGAACTCAAATCAACCAACATTCTGTCTTCCAGTTCAACCCCAACACACCACGATGGGTTTAGATACACCACGAATCTGAGGCAACCTGGATCAAAAAACTGCTGTACAAACCACGGGCAGAGACCAGTTTGTAGATGTTGCAAGAGTTGAGCTGCTCTTCAGAGAAGATGAATGCCTTCACAGCAGAGTAAGCACACACACTGCCCAAGCTGCTCCCTTGAGCTTGTCTATCTGCTCCTGGGGCTGAAGCAACACTGACTCTAACAGTTACTCCTCATTTTGCTTTAAATGTTCCCACTGTGTCCATACAGCACAGGAGAAACACCATCAATCACGAAAAATTACTGTTCCACAAGGGCTCACCTTTTGTGTAACTTCAGATCAGTCCTACCCAGTGAAAACCTGCAGTGATCCATTTTAGGGGCACCTCTGAAACGAAATTTCTCTCGGGAAAGTTTTCTTTCCTTTATTGATCTTTGTGCTTTGTTAGATGAGCTGCCCACCCACGCAGTCACCTGCATCATTTAAAAGTAGCTGGTGGCATAATTCCACAACACTTTCGCTTGTTCTCTCACTATCATCACCGAGCTTAGAAATGTTCAGTAGAAACAGGCTTGTGATATGAATTGGGGCAAAAAAAAGGGAAGAAAACTATTGCCTTTTTTTTCCTGCTGTAGTTGCCATTTGAAAATTGAGGTAAGACATACAAAGAACAGACATTATCAAACACTGAAATGCTTTCTGTCAGGACAGAACTGTATCTCTCTCACAAAGAAAGGCTGAGATTGGGATTGTTCAGCCTGGAAAAAGAAAAAGCTTTGGGGTGACCTAATTGTCACCTTCCAGTACCTGAAAAGAGCCTAAAGGAAAGATGAAGAGAGGAATTACAAGGGCCTGGAGTGACAGGACAAGAGGGAATGGATGTAAATGAGAGTAGGTTTAGATAGGACACTAGGAAAAAATTCTCTGTGAGGGTGGTGAGGCCCCAGCACAGGCTTCCTAGAGAAGGTGGGAATGCCCCATCCCTGAAAAAAAAAACCCATCCAAGGCCAGGCTGGATGGGGCTTTGAACAGCCTGGTCTAGTGGGAAGTGTCCCCGCCCACAGCAGAAGGGCTGGAACTGGATGATCCTGCAGGCCCCTTCCAACCCAAACCATCCCATGGTTCTGTAAGCTTCAAACACAGCAATCCCATCAGGAACAGCCAGCACAAACACAAAAGACAGCCAGAGGATTATTACTGGGCAGGGGCCATAAGCACCGTCAGATCCCATCAGTGAAATCCCTCCTCACTGCAAATGGAGTACTAGCTCACAGTTCCAAGCCCTTTAATGATAACCACCCAGTCTGGAGACACAAAACAGCACTAAGTCAAAAAAAAAAAATCAGTTCCACATGAATTCTTTCCCAGCTCTAATTACACAGGGCTTCCAGGAGGTTTTTACTGTATCAGGCATACAGAGAAATTCACTTAATCCTCCTAAAGAGCCCTCAGAGAGGTTCCACCTCATATCCTCGACAAGAGAGGCTCCACTTCACCCTGCCAGGATAATTAATGAGCCCCCTGCCGCAGCACACAGCACAATGACAACAGAGATCACCGCTGCTCTTATCAGCACGCTGCACCCTCCAGCAGCTCCCCACCACCTCAAACAGCCAGAGCACACTCCATCAAACCCTGGCACTGGGAGTCTCCATCCCCAGGGCTGCAGAGCAGCTAACCTGCAGGTTTTTTGCCACTGGAGAGAAGAGAAAGCCCAGGAATGACCGTGTCTCCTGAGCTGTTTCACCCACCTTGTCCTTGAAGAGGTGTGGGTTTTGATAGATGAAGTCACGATAGCTCTCCGTACGGATTTTATCCTGCCAAAGGATAAACAGGGGTCACTTCCTCTACTCGGGCCCAGCAGAAAATTCAAAAATGCTCAACAACTCGCCTACTCAGGCCCAGCAGAAAATTCAAAAATGCTCAGCAACTCGCTTTTCAACCTGGCCTAAGGATGCTTTGCACACACTGTACTCCCATGGGCCCTGCATCCATGACACTTCTGGATGGGAATACTGCAGAATTCCCTGCAGGAAATGAAGCCAGTTGCCTCAGCTGGAGGAAAAAGAAGAAACTATTTGGTGGTTTCCTGATTCTGCCTTTTCTTTTGAATGTTTCAAAGCTCTTAATACTTGTTCATCACTAAGCAGGAACAGCAATAATGGAGTAACAATATTAGACCAACTCCAACAGAAACCTCCTACAAAATGGTGATAATTTCAATCACAACCTCATAAAACGTTTTTTATCATTTTGTTCTCTGTGACACCCCCGCAACAGATTTCTGTAAAAAAAAAGTTATGGATCAAATTAACTTGGTTTTATTTCTGAACAAGCTGCAAATTTGCGATCCTGAGGACAAGCTAGTAGTCCAAGAGAGTAAATTAGCCTGATTGAAACACAACAGGGCCAGAGAAGCTGGAATATTTTCAAGCCTAGAACAAAACATAGATAGTATCTTAGTATATAAAAACCTGCAGCACAGCTCAGTTTACCAGCAAGGTAATCTATTAAAACATTGATTCTCTTAACATGCATCAGCAGGTCCACAAATTGACAGCCAAGTGTAGGACCTGGAGTTGCTGTTGCAGTTCAAGTGCTACAGACAAGTAAAAAAAAAAATTCAGCAATTTTTTTGTCTAGTGCAAATAGTGCTGAAGCATAAAACCCCAGCATTTTTATTAAATCTAGGGGATTTTTCTACTACAGCAAGTTAAGAATTTCTAGAAACAACAGAGAAACAGAAATTTTCTACAGTGAGAAAGAACAAAGTCTATTCAAACAAAAGAACAAGATCAAAAACAGTGACTGAGTACGTTTCTATGACAATAAAAATTTTGGAGACAAAAGAATATTTTGAGGCTTGAAAATCCTAAAATCCAGCTTTAGGTGTAGAAGTACTATCTCACACCAACCCAAAGAAGCAGCTGGGGTTTATTTTAGAAAATTCTGCTTTAAAATCCTGCATAATTAACATTAATAACAGAAACCACCACCCTTTAAAACCATATTGGTTTGCTATGATGTTATAATCAGAGCAACTATTTTTAGTACTTCACCTCTATTGCAGTATATAATAGGATTGGCTGGAAAGACCAAAAAAAAGTCTAAAAATAAATAATCAATTGAGAAAGCAGCCAGCTGGAAAGCTTTCAGCCTTGCAACCTGCCCCTCACTTTGCTCCAGCACTGCCCCAACTCAATGCAGTTGTAGCCACAGCCAAGAACTTCAGGTTTCTGATCACTAAATCCTCTTCTCCCACTTGAAATTGCCAGGTAATGCTCTCTTGGTTTGATTAAAATGGTATAAAAATTTATTGAGATGACAGCCAAGAAATGCTCAAGCAAAAAGGTAAAGCAAAGGAAACATCAGTCACTTGGCAAGTGGGAAGCAACAATATTCCTGCTCCACCTCTGAAATATTTGCAGAAAAAAAAACCCCAAATGGAAACTCTGTCTAACCACTGCCAGGCATAAGGGGAAAAAAAAGGTTTCAAGACTGAACAGTTGCAAAAATGGGCTTACAATTCAGACAGCAAGACTGCTTTCTTTAAAAGGTTCATATAGTAACCCCCCACAATTATGTAAATAAAATAAACATTAAAAAAGGGAATGCCTAGCATAAAGAAAAAATTTCAATGTGCACAAAATAAAAACCACCTTTTTTCCTATGTTTTGCAAAGTCAAGCGTCTTCTTGAAAGCATTCTGGCAAACATACCCTTAAATCAGTAAAACACAATTCTGCACCAATCTCCTTGTGCAGAGATGCAGATTTATTGCAACCCTGACTAGCCAACAGAAAGGCTTCCTCATCCTACGGCTGACATTATCTCAAATGACACCTTTACACAGCTGCAAAACCAAAAAGCTATCATCTTCATTTATTTTCAAGTTATATTTCAAAAGACTGTGCATTTCAAAAAACATTCTTCTACTTCTGCAGCCATGTCTGTGCTTCTGTAAAATCTCCTCTCCTTAACCTCACAGTCACACTACTCTTAACACAGATCCCTGTGTATTTCTGCACTGGGGCCACCGAACGATTTACAAAGCTGAAAGCTTTATATGCCAGCTGCAGGCACAAAGTCACCCCACAACTCTGTATCCTGCCTCCACTTCAGACAGGAATTTTATTTTTTAATGCCTTAAAATGATAAAACTGCTTATAACTCTCCCAACTACAACATCTTCTCTGAAAGGAAGCATTAAGACATTTTAATTTTCAAGTTAATTTTCAGCTGTGTGGCTTTGTGTTTGTTTTTTCTTATTTTAAAGTTAAAAGGGCATACATAAAGAAGTTTTAAGCATGATTTTTTTTTTAACTTTAGCATATGAAAGGAGCATATTGCTCCAGCTGTTCAATGCCATGTTATCAACACACTGAGCAAGTAACAATTTCTGTTTACCCAGTGCAAGCGAAAACCACGATATTTGAGAAATGGTCTTGCCTAACAAATTTCAACTATGAAGAAAATGCAAAACTGAAGAAAAACATTCACTACCTGCACTATGTTTTATCCTTCATGTTTTAAACAAGCAGGAAAAAGCTGCTTTTGGCAAGGTGGGGCAGTGGTACAGGTGCCGTGACATCAAGGATAACTGTAAACGATTTTATGTTCCTAGCGCTGCCCATAAACAGAACTTACACAAAGGAAATAAAACTGACAAACGATCTCTGAGCCAAAGCAGCGCCCACGGACAGCAAGGGTTAAAAATGCAGCTGCTCTGCAGCGTATTGACGGGCACAGAGCCCACTCGGTTCCACCTCTCCTCTCCAGCCCTGCCAAGATGCAACGGTGATGACACTCTGACCTTCAGCATCTCCTCGTGTATCCCATAATGCCCGTAGGAGCTGAAGTAAACGCCGTCCTCCTCCTCCCGAAGGTCTGCCACGGCGCTGCTGCTCCCGACATCCGTGCTCATCACAAAATCCCGAGCAAACCGCCTGGGAGCAAGTGGAAACAGACCCTTGGGATGCGTTTATGGAACCAGGGGAAGGAAGCCGGGCAGGGGGGGAAAGGGCTGGGAGAGAGAAGGAATGCGGGCGGCCCGGGCTGGGCAACAATGGGAGCAGCTTTAGGCGGGCACATCCTCCCTCTGCAGGTTCCTCGGGGCTGCTGCACTCCCTCCAGCAAGCCCTGCTCCCGGCTCAGAGCAGGCAACCAGCAGCAGGGAAATATCGGGGGTGGTAGGTTCTGTTTTTAAGGCAGAATTATCTGTTCTGCACTTGCTGGTATAAAAGCCAGCACTGCAGCGTGCAGGCGTTTCAGGCTGTGTAAGGCACATTCGGACTCAATACAAAGACCATCAGAACTGCAGCCCACACAACTACTGGAAAGGAGAAAAAAAGCATTTTAAAACTGAGGCATTTGGGTGAAAAGAAAAAAAAAAAGCTTAAAATTCAATTTATTACTTTCATTTTATGCTGCTTATTTTCCCTCCTCCCTGGTCTTGCACACCTACAACACATTAAGAAAGGCTGAGAGAGTTGGGATTGTTCAGCCTGCAGAAACAAAGCCTCCAGGGTGACTCCACTGTGTCCTTTGGTGTCCTAACCAAGACAGCCAGTGCACTCAGAGGGCTTTAATAAAAACCTCAGGGGACCTCAAGCATCAGCCCCATGGTATCTACAAGTCTTTCTTACCTTTTCCATGTACCAAGCCTGTGGGCAGCTCCGGCTCTTTCTCTCCTCCTCCTCTCTCCCTCCTGCAGTCCCAGCTCGCTGTCCCCAGCACGGCCACCCAGCCCTGTCTGTCCCTCACACGCCCTCCTGTCCCTCCATCCTCACAGCACGGCCAGCAGAGCCCAAGTGACCCTCTGCCCACTCCCTGACTCTTTTATCACCCCCAGCTGTGGGGGCAAGGCTGGGCCCACTCCGGGGTAATGAACTCAGCTGCCATGCATCAGAGGCAGGATTGCCTTTGGCACTGGCTCTGTCTGACCACATTTTAGCACCCCTAAAAGGGCTACAAGAAATCTGGACAGGGTCTTTGGACAAGGCCATGGGATGACAGGACAAGGACAAATGGCTTTTAAACTTTTGTCAGTTTCAGCAACTTCCTATATTTGCTTACACAGAAACACTCTGGATCTTATATTTAATATTCCTCTTAACCATAGTACTTTGCATTTTCTCTACCTTTATACAAATACCTACATGATACAATTTTAAACTTTGATGAAATGGATTAGCACCGTGTGAGATTTAAATGATTTAACTAAAAATTATTTAAGCCAACAGCTCCTCTAATGTCCCTCTAATGCAACACAAGCACCAAAGGAACTCCAAAGACAGAACTGCCCTGCTGTCTTTTTAATCGAGAAAAAAGGTAAGTAAAACCAAAAGCCATCACCTCTAAAGAGGTGACAGATTAAAAAACTCAGCATAGACAAGCTGTGCTCTTAAATCTCTAAGTTACATCCAACGCTAGAGGCGATCTGATTGATAGAAATGTTACTGTCTTTATTTCACAGAGCTTTACTGGAAGGGAACAGATGATATTCTCTGGAATAACCTCCAGCACAAACCACTGAATTACAGCATTTAGACTCCAGCCATGCAACTGCCTCATCTGTCCACAGTTTAAAACTCTGCTGCTTCATCACATCTACATCTGGCTACTTCTGCTGCCAGCTGATCCCTGCTGATTCGAAGAGGCTGCATTGAGAAAGAAAAATTAAAGGCTCCTGGATACAAGAGCAGATAACCTGATATACTAACTCAAAAAAAAAAAAATTTATAAGCCTCATTGAAGTTTAGAGAGCTCAAAAGAAATTGATGACCTAAGGAGGTTTTTTTTTGTTTGCTTGTTTTAAATGAAAATGAATGGAACATGAAGAAGGAAAAAGGACACACAGAAAATGCCCCCATATTTTTGAAGCATAACAACAAATTTCTTTCATTCTTACTGTTTATGATCAACTAATGCATAATGTACACAGAGATACCAGAAAAGCACTGTGTGCTGTAAAGTACAATTCACAAAATTCAAACTCACCTGGAGACAAAACTGATCATTTTTTACATAAATGATTGTTCAGAGCCTCTTAAATATAATTTCACCTCCTCAGTGCCCAGTCCATGTTGTCTTTAAATTACACGTTTGTAGAGGATTTAAACTGAGTTCATAGTTCTGTTATCCATGAGCATCATCAATCCATATTTTGCAGATTTCAAGATTTAGAAGTAGCTACAGGGATGTCCTGACTGTGATGCACTGAATATTCTTACTACCCTCACCTGATACCGAGAACAAAAGTAGCTGAAAAAAGTTGATTTATTAATTTCACTGAGAGTTTCTCCAAACTGTAACTGAACTCTACTAAAAGCTACTGTTTGAAGCCAACTCTATCTGGAGCCCTGTATTTAATTTGTCAGTCTCTCTCTCTTCTCCAGTGTGTGCATCCTCAGGGTTTAAATTCCTACCTAAAGTACTAACAGAAAGGTGTCTCAAAAACAAAGAGAAGTCTGAAGGAAAGGATCTGAATGATGTGCCTGCTTCTTTCCTAAATACACATTGCTTTTTCAATCTGTGCAGGTTTCACTAACCACCCACAAGACATTTACTAACCATCCACAACAGACAAGTCAAACCTACAGTCCCACCCCAAGGTTTATTCCTCAATTACATTCTACTGCTACTTTCAATTTCTACTGGTCTTTGAACATGAACATCTCATCTAAAACACATCAAATAAAAACACCCCAAAACTTGATTCGCACACTTACTTCATTTTCTGCAGATCCTCTTGTGCTCTGGCCAAGGCTGCCTCTGCAGCTCTGGCTCGTTGTTCTGCGTGTTTTAATTGTTCAAGGAGCACCAGGGGATCACTCAAACCATTAGCAGGCAAAACTTGTACAGGTTCACAAAGATCTTCTATGTCTGAAGGAACAGGGAGGAAAAAGAATACCTACCAGTCATGTCTGGCTTCACAGCAGGTCATAAACATGTCATGCCATTTGTGTCTTTGGATGCTTTGTACAAGCTGCACATTTTACAAAAGGCACTGAATTTGACAGAACACAAGACCAGGCAGAAAAAGCAAATATGCCAGAAGCAAGCCCCAAAGAGAGGCAAATAAATGCAGAATTCAAGCTTCCTTAAATACCAGAGTTTCATTATTTTTAGAAGAGACAGTGGGCTTAGATGTAATTAAATTATACATGATTATTGTGTGAACTTTCCCAGATACATAAATTAAGTAAGAGTGACAATGCTTCACATGCCAGGAACTCTGACAACACCACATTTACCCCACAAAGCAGGAGTCATACTGGAGCAGTCATTTACCAAACTGAAGCAGGGGATCATCTTCCAGTTCTGGTTTCAAATATTCCTCTCCTTCCCAAGGCACTGGGCTGCTGAGAGAACTCAAATATGCTCCAGTTGGTTTCTGGACAGGAGAAGAACATGTAAGTTTCTTTGAAAACACCAGCCCTTCAATTTCATTCAAGAAAACAAGGCAAAAGACACGTTCTGCCTTTCACACAGTAAAATATGCAAGGTATTATTGGAAGATTTAAGATTTGAAGACTGAAGTAAAAAATACCTTAACAAGGTAAGACGGTATTGAGCTTCAACCCGAACTTTTAGGGAATAATGAAGGAACAAAGTTACAAGACACACAAAATATATGAAGGCCTATCTTAAAACTGTAGGCTCCCATTAGCTGTCCTGACTCAGCTATCATTTTAGCAGAGTTTGAAGTTCTGTGAATTTAAGGGATGAGGTACTGTCCTTACTAAGGAAGGGTCTGGCCAGCTCACACCCTCAGGAAAGGCTTTTACACCAACACACATGAAAGGACTGAGAAACTTCAGTTCTTGAGAAGTGAACCCATTTCTGAAGTGAGGGAACAGAGGCAAAAGCACAAAAAAAAACCCTAATAAAATAAGATGATACTACACAGCATGGAGACTTTGTGCAAATCTCAACATCCCCTTCTGAAAACAAACCTTCACATTAATTAAATGTGTTTAAAATTAAAACAGCCTCATAGCTAGATAAACTAACCAACAGCTACTTTCATTCCCGTGATTTCTTTTTCTAAAACTGCGACACAAAATCTCACACAATTATTAGAAATGGGCAAACTGAAAGCACAGCACTGTCCTCCAGAGTCAGGACACAGAAGTGGCACACCTACCTTTAATCTGACAAAGTTTATTAGTTTAATGTATCCATAAAAATCCAGTCCTGAGAGAAAAAAAAAAAAAAAAAGGGAGAGAGCATTTGTATTACAGAAAAGACCACATGTTTTACAGTTATGTGAATACCCATTACCTGTTCAATTGGTAATTGTTTCCAACTTCCCCTTGGGTGTACATCACTACCTAGAGCAGTCTTCCTATCTTAAGTTTGCCATCGATGTTCTTCTTCTCCTTAGGAATTGCCCAGGAAATCCTCACCCTCAGGGCAAATACATGTGCCACAAATGAAGGACGGAACACATCCAAATGGGAACTGTGAACTGGGATTTCGTTCATTTGGCAAGCAGGTACATCAGGACAGCCACTCCCATCTCCTACCAGCAACCTCGCTGACATTTCTGGCTGTTGTGCTCCCCTGTTCATACTCTCAGCTTTCTGCTTCAAAGAATGTAAACTGATGCTACTCATCAAGAACACCTACCAATACTGATTTACAATCACCACCTTGGCAATTTTTAGTAGTTTAACTGTGTTCTCTCCCCAGGAACAGCAAAGATTAACCCAAGACACTTTTTCTTGGATTTTAGACAGAAAACAGACCAGACTAAATCTTACAGTATATAACACATAATGAAAGCCACCCATAAACTTGACTATATAAAGAATTTAACAGACACAGGAGGGTAGCCTTCCTGTGATCACCTGAAAGACACAAGCCATGGGGCTCTGCTAAATACTGAGCCCAACAGCAGCATCACTGGACAGCCAAGAGCTCCCAGCAGATCAGATCAGATCAATCATGAAGTGTCTGGCTCAGGTCAATCAAGCAGGCAGTGAGGAATGAGCACAAGCCAGCAGAGATCAATCTCACTTTTGTCACTGGTTGAGAGCTTTACCGACAGAAAAAGCATGGAGGAAACAGCCAGCACAAAGAAAATGTGTGTAAGCATTTTTCTACAAGAGCTCATCTTATTCAGTCTTGGAAGCTTCTGCTTCGAACCAGGAGATCAGTTACAAACAAATTGATGCCGGCAATTTATTTTGAATGAGACACTCATACACAAAAGGAAATGACAAATCATGAAAGAAACCTACCATGTTTCTGGATCACACCACTAACATCAAAGTCATGCTCTGTTTTGCAGTGGGAGAACACAGCTTCAGCAGAACTAAACAACCTGCAAATAACAAACAAACATGCAAAACTGACACATCAGGTTCTAACTTAGGATCGCTGCATGCTCTGTTGCGACTTAGTGGGCAATTCAGAACACATTTCCTGCCTTTCAGAACGATGACCAGGTACGGGCTCACACGCTTCACAAAGAAGTTTTTACCTCGTTTGTCAAACGTTTTGAAACAAAAGCCAACGGACACAAAAATTTCGTTTGAGAAAAGCACAGATCCTGTTAATTTCCAAACACTCGCTGAGATCAAAGCCTGCGTTAAACCCGATATCTAAAAACTCCACCAAGACAAGATAGATGGGGCGGCTTGATGTGCTGCATGGCAATGAGAACTCTCACCTCCATACTGGCGGCGGGGAAAAGACGAAAAAAAGAAAGAGAAATTCCTCCACGCTGCTCCAGCACGAGGGAAGGGGTTCCTCCAGCCCGAACCTAACACACCTTTGGCTCCGGGGGGGACGCGTATGCGATCAACAAGCTGCAGAGCGAGGTTACAAAGCGGGAATTCACCATCTCCCTCCCGCGGGCCCAGCCCGAGCGCTCGCAGCGCAGCGCCCCGCGCCCCCCCACCTGTCGCAGAACAAGCATCGGATCTGCTGGGCCACGGCAGCGCCTTCCTCCTCCTCCTCCTCCTCGTCGTCGTCATCCCAGGCGCCCTCGCCGTCGGACAGCCCGGGCATCTCCTCCTCCTCCTTTCCAGGATCCATGTCCCGCCGCCGCCGCCCCGTGCCCGCGCCGCTTCCGGCCGCGCGCACCGAGCGGCGCCGCGCGCGCCCCCTGGCGGAGCCTCCGGCCGCGGCAGGGCTGAGGGGTCTCGCCGGCGCCATCTTGCGGGAGAGAGGGGCAGTGGGACGGAGGGACAGAGAGACGGAGGGACAGCGGGACGGAGGGACAGATGGACACAGGGACAGAGGGACAGCCCCTGGCCATCCCCCGGCACGGCAGGGTGTTCCGTGTTTGGGCGCGGAGCAGGAATGCCCCATCAACTCTTGGCAGCCGCCCGGCTTCTTGTTGTGCCTCGCAAACGGCGCGGCTGCCGCGGGAGGGTTAAAGGGAACAGCGCGCCCTTTTAAAGCTCGGCTTTTAAATAAAGTTTAGCGACAAGGCAGAGCCGCAGAGTCACGGAAGCAATGAGGCCGGAAAAACCTCTGAGGTTATCGAGTCCTGCCTGTGGCCGAACACCACCTGGTCAGCCAGACTGTCCACAAAACTCGGATTCATCACGGGGTGTGCACCGAGCCGATAACGCACAACCGAGGGATGTCCATTGTTTATTTCAGAGTTGCACAAGCCTGGGTGCTCGGTGGGAATTCACAAATAAAGCACACAAACTGTCAGAACTTTTACTTTTTCGTTACATGCTATTTATACATTAGACACTACGTATACATTTCAGCAAAGGAATTATTGTCCGTTGGCTACAAGTTACATAGTTCCCTTCTTGATTAGTATTCCATCTTCTATTGATTAAAGATTCTCTTCCTCCTCATGTTAATTAGGTTGTGGGCTCAGTTTTTATTTCACTTGGTGGTTTCTTGGGTTGGTGCTGTGATCTTCCCCTTCTGGACTTAGGTTTTACCCAGCTAGAACTGATTGCAGCACAGTTGCTGAGTTGTCTTTATTAATGTCTTCCTTATCTTGAGGGTTCTGCCCAATGAATTCTGGCCCATAAATTCTGCATTCCTTGTGTCCACTATCAGGGGTACATCCTTCCCAAACTTTGTTTACCTCCCCCCAGGTCTGAGACCATCGAAGCATGTCCAGCCCTAAACCTTAACAAAATAATTCTACCAACAAGTAATTTGTTTTTCTAACACATGGAGATCCCTTAGAGCTTGTCTGTGGGACTAGATCTCTCTTCTTTTTGATTAGGCTTGAAAGTATGCAAAGATCAAACATTATAGAACATTCTCTCTCAAGGAAATTTTACATATTCCACATTTTGCAACAAGACCATGGCACTACGTGCCACGTGCAGTCACCTCCAGGGAGAGTGAATCCACCACCTCCCTGGACAACCCATTCCAAAGTCTAATCACCTTTTCTGTGAAGAAATTCTTCCTAATGTCCTTTATAACTGAGACCTCATTCAAATGCAGAAACTAAAATGTGGCTAAAAAACTATATAGAAAACCAAAGCTCGAAGCTCAGCGCTTGAAGAACATAGTTAATACCTAATATTCCAGCTGGGTTACTGAAGTTCCTTCATTTTCTCTGTAGTTTGTGCCTGACAGAAAAAAGATTTCTACACCCAGAGGTGTAAAGAATGTAGGGAGGAGGAAAAAGAATTGCTTACTCTGCACA
>VZDJ01001582.1:0-22511 GCA_008694505.1 Cyanoderma ruficeps | reverse complement strand
GGGGTCAACTGTTGAGCATTGTAAAGGATGGAAATTGGGGGGAGGAGGAAAAGTGTTGTGAGAGGTTTCTTATTCTGCCTTTGGGTGATAAGGTTGTTTTCTTGTGTTTGTTGTCTATTGTCATGTAATTTAATAAATGTCTTGTTTTCTATTCCAAGTGATAAGCCTGCTTCTGCTCTGTTCCGGCCACATCTCACAGTAGTTTATTAAAAACCATACACTCATGGGTGCACTGGCATTTGCCCAGCGTCAACCCATGACAGCACCATTGTCTTTAACAGGGGTAAGTTGGGCCATGAAAGCACCACCCCTGCCAAGTCCAGGGCACACACGATGAAGAGTGCAGATTTTGGCTCCACAGCAGCCAGACCAGGCAGCTCTGGAGATCAAATCAGGACCAGACCTGGCAGCACCCCAGGACACAGCATCTGCTTTGACATTTTCAATGCCCTGTGGATGCCTCCAGGAGCAAGCTGAGGATGAGCTGCCAGAGGCATAACAGCCAGTACAAACTCCTTTCCCAGGTAGTTCAAACTCACTGCAACTTTGCTGTTAACTCCCAGAAAATTTCAACACAGAACTGAAGTCCTCTAATGTTACCTCTTCTAAAAGCTTACCTTGTGATCAAGAACAAAAGTAATGTTCTAAACCCAAGGGAATGAAAGTTACATGACCTGTGTGTGATAGGTCTTAAATTGTTCTAATGTCTAGGCAACTGGTAAGAAGGGGGATCTGACCTGAAATAGCTAAAAATTCCTATGTGTTTAGGAAGCTTTACTAGTAAACTCAGCTATCAATCAGGGTACTGACCCTTTCAAGCTTGCACAAACCTATAATTTTAATATCTTCTCCAGGTATCAAGAAGAAACTCCAAACTACGGCCAATTCTTAACAATACCAAATACTGTTCTTTTTAAATGTGCTATTATATCATTGCTTTTAAACTACTGACAGTGAAGCACTTTCAGGTATCTTGTGGGCATCTCTAGCATTTACCACTGCGGAAACAAGATTCTTGCACAACAAAGCAACCAAAGAGCTTCAGGATGCCCAACTGCATAAGCTCATCCCTTAAAATAAATATTGTTCTGAGACTCTAATATGCACAAGTTCAATGGGATTTACTTGCTCATGCTCTAAATCTCAGGTTAATTTCATTTTGACCACCTCCACCCATGGCTTAAAACCCAAGACAGAGTGCTACAACAACCTTCAGATGAACTCACTTTCAACTCACAAGCCGAGAGCAAGGAAACACTCAGTCCTGCAGGTCATAAGTCTCCCCTCAGAAAGCAAAACAGGCAACAGCTTACACTCTAGGGCTTTGGTTAGAGCAGATGCTATTTGATTTTTAAACCCACACCTATACATAGTTACAGTAAGTGAAAATGTTGATATTTGTCTTATGCAAGAGTCACTCCAATTATTAACTACAGCTCTATGGCCTATGATGCCTTCTCCAAAGAACCTGCAGGAACCTCTCCACTACCTTTAACAGAAATACCAGTCTTGACCTTCAGAGGAACAGCTCTTTGCTGTCTGGGAGCAGCCAGAATCCTGCACCCTGCAATGCTGCAGGAAGGGGACAGGTTTGCAGCACGTGGGACTGTCCCACTCCAGCTCCACCAGCACCTCCTGCACATGGAAATAAGCACACCAACCTGTGGAAGCCCTTGAGCCTATCAGGTGAACTTCCAGGGCAATGCCCTGGAGGAATCTACCATAGGCTTTGAGAATGCTTCATCACTCAGGATGAGAGAAAAAGGTTTCCCCCACAGTGCTCTACAGCACTATGTTAATCTACCTCAGTTTTGCTTTTCACATTGGCCTGTTCGCCTTGCCAATTGTGGGAACCCCAAAATCCCCCCAGTGAAACTTCCAGGCTTTGCCCTGGAAAGATCAACCATAGAGTCGTCCCTGCCTAGACTGAAAGAAAAGACTTCCCTCATGGTGCCTTGCAGAACTACTGCTAATCTATCTGGGATTGTTTCCCCCATTGGCCACTTAACCCTGCCCACCCCAATTGTTCAGCCCTCATACTCCTCTATAGGTTGCTGTCCTTTGTACCGCCCTCGTGCCCTCAGGTCATTGGCTGCTGACCTCATACTTAAGTCTGTGCACACCACATGGCGAGGTCTTCTGTCCCTGATCCCTTCAGCATGCTGGAATAAACTTCAGCTGGAACATATTATACAGAAGGCCCTTCATGTCTTTCCTCCACTGAGCTATCTGGCATGTGTGTGTGCATGGACCTGAAATGGCTGTTCCTATGGCCTGCTCTGAGCGGCTTCTGAAGGAGACGCTTTGAGAAGGTAGCAGCATTTCACCATCCTGCCACGTTCCTACAAATGGTGCCCTGACCGTGGGGTCTATCATAGGTTCCTTGTAAGTGTCTCCACGTGGCTGCAGCCACTGGATTTAAAGTCGCAGTCCAGTGCTCCATTTCCCTGAGGGGAAACCTCAATTTTCTGTGGAAATTCCTGAGCACCACGACTGACAACCCTTGGGATTGTTGAGGATGTTGAGGACCAGTTGCCAGTGGAACCCCCATGAGAGGTTTTTTTTTGACCCACCGGAGCACTGAGTATGTTACGGTTGTTATAAATTAAATAAGCTAGAATTGAAAAATAAAAATAAAATTTATTTTCACGTAACAGCAAACACGGAAAAAAATAAGCCACGAAAAAGGGGTCAGTTCGATCCCGGGAATCGATACTGGGTGAACGTGGGACAGGCCTCTATTGCACCAGTCCTCCTCCGTTCACAAAGTCTCACCACCAAGAGTCTAGTTTTATACTTTTTATTTTTCTTGGGGCAGGGTTTCTTTGTCTACTTTTCCATGAATTGTATATTCATCTGTTTTCTTTTGGGATTCCAAGTCTCATGAATAGGTTTCTGGGCTGTGCTGATGAACAGATGAGATTTCGGAGAAACCATCTTAGATGCAATCAGGCTTATCGTGCAGGTGCTCTCGGTTGTTAGGCTGTCTTGATGGCCCATCTCTGTGGTTGCAATATCTCTTTTCATTTGTTGATTTCTTTCCTTGCTGTCTGTCCCTTCTCAGATGTCCACCAGCTTCCCGGAATTCTCCTTTGCTCCTTTTTCTATTTTCTTTATATTACTTTATTTCCAGCACGAATTAATTTATACAGACATTCCCCATAACAGTCCTCCCCCTTTTTAAATGCACTTATTAATTTGTGCCTTTTGGTCAACTTGTTGGTTTGAACAAGATGTTATTGGCAGACTTATTTACCTAGTTACCCTCTTTAGGCCCCAACTTCACTGTTACTACACCCTATGTCCTCCCCACACCATTAGTGCTCCCCACACATAAAGAAAAACCCTTTTTAACTAAAATCATATAGCAGTAGAGCTAAAAACTACCTATTTTTCTAATAATCTTCCCACTTATTAGATTCTTTCTAGTCTTCTTGAGATGTCTCACAATACTCTTTATAACTAATTTTCTTATCTTTTACCTCTTCAAATTTTGCTAAAAGTTTTGCAGCTTTGTTCTTTTTCTTCTCTCTCTTTAGGGATAACAATTTTGAGTTTTGGGACTGGCTGTCTTTTCTCAATGCTAATTTTGGGTTTGTGGGCAAAGTAGCAAGTTGCATTCTTTGTACTACAGAGTGAGCAATTTGGATAAAACAAGGTATTAAACAGGGTAAGAATACCATTCTCGCAATGGAACATAAGATAAAGAATACCACCTTTTTCCACTAAGCCTATAGATTGGTAATGATTGGCTCTAGAGCTTTTATGCCAACATAGATCAATTGAGCTTTTCTACTCACAACGTTATGTTTTTGTTTTATTCTAATATATTGTTGGGGGTTTTGGCTGCCAGGTTTTAGTTTTATCATCTGAATTTACCGCTAGAGTGTATATGCAGGGAGTATATTTGACTACTTTTGTGAACTCTTTTCTTTCTTTGCTTATGCAAATCATACCAATAATTTGTTGGTCAAGGATCCATCCCTTTGGTCTTTGCAATATTTTAGAAATTTGATTATTATCTTATTTTAGCAGCTGCTTTAGAGACAAGCTCTCACCTTTTTAGGGCTACTTCTTGGTTGATTTTAAACTACTCCAGATCTAGCAATTCAGTTGCTATCTTTTGCATCAAATCTATAAATAAATTTTGAGTCGAGGCTGGTAAGCCTCAATCTTTGTATTGTTTTTCTAGTTGTTTATAATGCTCACTGAGTGATTTTAGTCTTTTTTGTTTCATCCTCCTTTTCTTAGGTTTAGATTCCTGTCTCTTTAATTTTTGAGATACTTGTTTTAGTTTAGTTTCGGGGTCTAATCTTTCTTCATCTTTTGAGAAACAAAAGGTTTGACCATATTGTAAACAAATTTGGTCATCATTACTTTCAAGGAGGTTAAGCATTATAGGTTTAGTACTAATAGGGGATTCATCATATTTCAAATTCTTACTTACCCAATAGGTCTTTTCTCTTATAATACACATTTCTAGTTGTTTGCTATTATAACACAATTTTACTTGGTATTAGGCCACAAAGATCGATTTTATTTTGTCCCTTACTCACACAGTAGTTGGTATTTCCCCAGTTTCTCTTTTATGTATTACATGGGTGGGTTTTCTCCCCTCAATGGATGCGGGATTTAACTGCTTGTCTTTAGGGATTGCTTTTGGGTTGTGGCATATTATTCTTTCGTCTAATTCACATAATTTATAGTTAGTGCTGTTGAAGGTACAGCACCCCTTCTCTTTACCTGGCTGACAGTCATGCTGGGCTTTGTAGGCCAGTCTTTTTTTGGCTACTTGCCCCTCCAGGGTTGTTTGCAAGCATTGCTCACATTCAGGTGTGGGGTTCTGCTTCAGCAGATCCTCTGCGTGCATCCCAGCCGTTCGGCACCCTACTAGGCTCAGGTCCATTAGGATTTTTCACAGGTGTACTCTTTTGCTTTTGCTTGCGCCCAATGGGTTGCGACTAGTGGAGTGGTAAAGAATCTTCTTGGTAGCAGGGGTATTCTTTAGGGGTTCTACAGCTGGTCTGAACCGCATACCTCCTTTTTCAAGTGCCTCACCTTGATAATTTGACTGTGTCAGCCTTGCAGGGTACCTTGTTTGTCTTTTGGCACTTGATTGCAAGGACTTGTGACTTTGCATCCAATTTTTTTCCTCTTACCCCCCTTTTTATATATTAGATACCACTTTGGAGAATTTAGCTCTAGCAAACTCAATTGAGTAGCAAGCACTAAGACATGGCTAGTCACTTTTTGTTTCTCCTCTAAGCACTTAGTACACAAACTTTTAGGCTGATACCCTCCCCAGCATTGGGTAACTTAGCTTTGTTTATAATATACACACTTAAAATGAATAACTGAAAAATATTTACAATTGTGTTTCAGACAATGTGGAAAAATGGCCATGTGATGAAGGCCACATAGACATGAGTGAGTTATGCTGAGTTGACAAAGATAGTGTATCCTTGAGACAAGCTGTTGCTGTTGTGACAATACCAGGATGCTGGGGCTAGGAAGATAAGGAAGGAGAAAGAGGGAGAAAAACAGGAACTTATGCTAATGTAACTTTTAACTAATATCCAATTAGGTTGTGCCAAATGTGCCTAGTAATGAAGTAGTCTTATATAAGATGTGCTGTATAATCAATAAATCAAAGCTTGCTTATCAACCATATTGGCTGTGCGAAGTCTTCCCTCCAGCAAGAAATAGCCATCAACTGGTGCCCCGTGTGAGATCGACAAAAGATCAATAGGCTCTTTTCGTGCTACACTTGCTGGAGTCCGGGAAAGCGCCAGCTGCAGCCCCTGGCAGATGAAAAAGGATGGGAGTTTTCGCCTTTGCATCTGGGTTGACCCTATAGAGGAGACCTCGCTGCCTGGAGCTGCCTGCCTTAAGCGGAAAAAAGTGGTAAGGCTGCCGTACGCTCGAGCATAAAGAAATAGGAGAAAAGAAATAATGGAAAGGCAGGTGGCATATGATTTATTAAAATGCTTTTTAGAAAAGCGAAAAGTACAGGATTTAGACCTGAAAAAGGAATTAGAAGGGTTATTAGCCTTTGGAACAGCGAAAGGTTTTTTCAGTGACCCTAACACTGTGTTTTGTGTAGAGGAATGGAGAAATTTAGGAGATAAACTTTGGACATTAGTAATAGATGAAGACAAAACAGCTAGGAAACTTTCTGGCCCATGGCGGCAGGTGATAAACTGCTTAAAAGAACATCAGGCAGAACAAAAGGTGGCCCAGCAGGCCAGCCAGTATTTAAAAGCTTCTAATGAATCCCCTGCAGCCGCTTCCATTAACACCTCCTTAGCCTCATCTTCCCAGCCACCTAACCCCCCTGAGGGTATGATTCAGTTAGGACGTAGTCAAGTTACACTGCCTCCAGCCACTGCCAATGTGGTCATTCCCTCTACACCCCCTCTCCCTCCTCTGCCGCTAGCCTCCCAGGGCTCGACAAATCCGTTTCTGAGAGCAGAACCCCTGCCCCCAGAAGAAGCAGCAGAGCTAGAGAAAGAAGCTGCACGCTATCATAGCGATGAAGAGGTTGAGGTGTTAGCAACTTCTGAACCACCGAGGGCCCAAAACCTTAGTGCACAACGTTGGCAAAGGATTCTCAGAGAAGCAGTTTCAGAGGGGGACATGGCAACTGCTGGAATCCTAACTGAAGCCATTGGGCAGGTATTCCCAGTAACCTATACACAGCAAGCTCAGGGTCTGGTTGGTACAATAACTGCCCTGGACTGGAAGCTCATAGCACAGTTGCGAGCGACAGTCAATGAGACTGGAATCCATGGAGAACCAGCCAAACAAATGCTCAATTATATTTGGAGTTCCAACATTCTATTGCAAAATGATATTCGCACAATTATGAAAATGATACTCACGCAGTCGCAGCAGCTGCTGTGGCAGGCTCACTGGAATGATCTCTGTATATCTAGTGCCAATGTGCAACGGGCTCAGGGTCATCCCTTATTCGGGGTAACAGCAGAAGAATTAATGGGAATTGGTCCCTTTGCTAACTCAGATCACCAGGCAACTAGAGGCCCAGATAAACTACAAGAAAGTATGAAGCTAGCCCTAGAAGCATTATGGAAAGTAAAGGTAGCGGCCTCCATGCCCACTTATATGGGAATCAAGCAGGGAAGAGAGGGGCCATTTGCTAACTTTGTTGATAAAGTTTCAGACGCCATCAACCAGGCGGTAGACGTGCAAGAGTGGATGAAGGGCTCCCTCTTGCGGCAATGCATAATGCAGAACTGCAATGCAACCACTAGATCCATTTTGATTACCCTCCCGGGAGATGCAACCATTGAATTAATGCTGGATCGCATGGGTAGAGTCCCGGTAGGGCCACAAGCAATGCTAGCAGAGGCAGTTAAGGAGATCGGTAGGGCCATGGCAGGGACTCAGGAGCAAGTACTGGCAGCCTTAGCTCCATTGCGGCTAGCGACACCCGCGGCTCGGGGAAAGAAGGGAGGAGCGGTTCAATGCTTTCGCTGCGGACAAGCCGGTCATGTCCGATGAGAATGCATGCAATCTGCGATCTGGTGTCCCAACTGTCCATCCGGCATGCATAATGGAGCTGCTTGTCGCCGCCAATTGGGAAACGAACGCTCGAGCACCCAGAGCCGCAACGTGCAGACACCAAGTGTGACTCCAGCAGCCCTGAACGTCGGTCTCTCCAGCCTGCCACCCAGCTCCGCACCTACACCTCCGGAGCAGCCGGCCTGGACCTGGCAGCCGCAGTGACGGTCACGCTGGCCGACTCCCGACCTACACGCATTTCCACGGGACTAAATGGTCCTGTAATGTACGAGGGTCAACCCGTAGCAGCATTACTAATTGGATGATCATCAGCAATCATGGAAGGACTAGAGGTCGCTGTTGGACTTATCGACCCTGATTTCACAGGGGAAATCCAAATCATGGCAAAGACTGATTATCCACCTCTTGTAATAGCAGCCGGTAGCCGAATTGCACAGCTGGTGCCTTTTCCAGCTCTTGCTGCCACACCGTCCCTGACAACCTCCCCCCATGAAGAAAAAGGATTTGGTTCTACGGGAGGATTAGCGATGCTTATTTTAGGCTTAGGAGAGCAGCCAGTGAGACCAATCACCATTTCCCTAAACGGGCAGACAATCAACACTCGTGCCTTATTAGATACAGGGGCAGATTTGAGTATTCTGGCCTCTTGTATATGGCTACCACAATGGCCCTTAAGACACGCAAGGAATACCGTGGAAGGTGTAGGAGGGTTTAATGCCGCATGAAGAAGCCTGCCAGTGAGCATCACCCTGGAGGGGCGGACTGTGACTTTACCAGTGGCTGTTATGACCCTCCCGCACAGGGTCTACGCTTTGATCGGCAGAGACGTTTTGGCCCAATTAGGCCTAGTCCTGACAGACAGCATCCAGGGTTTTTAATAGCGGCCACTGAATGGACTTTCCCGGTCCGGATTACATGGACTTCCGATACCCCTGTGTGGGTCGAGCAGTGGCCGTTAAAGAAGGAAAGTCTGTATCAGGCACACTTGCTGGTCGAGGAACAGCTGCAACAAGGTAATTTAAAACCCTCCACCAGCCCGTGGAATACTCCCATCTTTGTGATCAAAAAGAAGTCCGGGAAGTACCGCTTGTTGCATGACCTGAGTGCTGTTAATGCTCAGATGGAAAAAATGGGAGCGTTACAACTGGGTATGCCCACTGCCTCTGATTCCACAGGGATGGCATTTGCCCATCATTGACCTAAAAGACTGGTTCTTTACTATCCCACTACACCCAGAGGACACTCAACGTTTTGCCTTCTCTCTGCCAGCCATCAACAAGGATAGACCTGTGCGAGGGTTTGAATGGGTGACCTTGCCACAAGGCATGCGCAACTCGCCTATATTGTGCCAACTGTATGTAGATGCAGGTCTCATGTCGCTGCGAAGGCAGTGGCCTGAGACTATCATCTATCACTATATGGATGACATCCTACTGGCGAGGGGAGAGCCATGGCAGCCCCAGGATGAAACCGTAATTCAGGCAGCGGTCAAAGAGAAAGGCCTAATCATCACCCTGGAGAAAATTCAGCGCCAAGCTCCATGGAAATACCTCAGATGGATTATTGATGACAGCACCATTCGACCTCAGAAGCTGTCCTTGGTACCCAATGTGCAAACATTGCATGATGCACAAAAACTAATGGGAGATCTTCAATGGCTGCGACCAGTTGTGGGCATCCCAAGTGACATGCTGTCAGCCTTAAACCCACTACTGCGAGGTACGGACCCTGTGGCACCAGTCACCTTGACACAACATCAACGACAGGTGCTTCACGAAATCACTCAGATGATTCCCACTAAGCGGATCACCCGTCGCCGACTAGATCATCCAGTCGACTTAGCGGTATTAACCGGAGAACAATACCTGTCCTCTGCTTTGGTCCAGTTAAAGGAAAAAGGGGGAGTACTAGTCCTGGAATGGTTATTCCCCAGCATCCAGCCACGGACCACTTTACTACAAAAAATTTCTGCGTTAGCCCAACTCATACAGAACGGACGATTACGGAGTCGACACGTTCTCGGAGCGGAACCCAGGTGTATCTTTGTACCGTTAAAAAGAGAAGCTCTAGAATGGTACCTCGCTAATACTGAAGAACTACAAGAAGCATTATTGGATGGTGGGAGCAACATTTGTGTACAATCGCTTCCAGATCCTATTTTAAGACGGATGCCACAATATCAATGGATCCCAGTGCCAAAAGTGTCACTTGTTCCACTTCAGAATGCGGTAACCATTTACACAGATGCTGGTAAACGGTCTAGACAAGCGGCAGCTACCTGGCAGGAGAGAGGCCAGTGGTGCCACCAGATACTGTCCGCTGAGCCAGAGGACTCATTGCAGAGCCTGGAACTAATGGCGGTGATATGGGCTTTGACTCGCTGGCTCCAACAACCAATAAATATTGTCACTGATTCACTCTACGTGGCAGGCATTGCCACCCGCATGGAAGGAGCCCAGATCAAAGACATTGCCAATAAATGGTTATACCAGCTACTAAGCCAATTGCAACGAGCAATACACTCAAGATTGGCTCCCTATGCAGTAATACACATTTGAAGCCATCAGTGGGACATGGGATTAGGAGAAGGAAACCAGCGAGCAGACCAATTGGTTTTGCCCACATGCAAGGTGCCAGCGGATGAATTCACTTTTGCCAGGGAAGCGCATACTACCTTTCATCAGAACACCAAAGGACTACATCGCAGTTTCCGCATTACTATGGAAGAAGCAAAAGGCATAGTACGAGCATGTCCTGACTGCACCTCGTATAATCACGGTGTCGGACTCAGTATTGGAGTCAACCCGAGAGGAAAGGGGCCTAATGAGGTTTGGCAGATGGATGTTACCCACTATGCACCCTTTGGCAAACTCCGCTACCTTCATGTTACTATTGATACCCACAGTCATCTGATATGGGCCAGTGTGCAAGCTGGAGAAAAGTTACTCCATGTAGTGCGACATCTAACCACCTGCTTTGCTGTGATGGGTGTTCCTCAGACCATTAAAACAGATAATGGCCCAGCCTATGCCAGCACGGGCATGCGGCAATTCTGCAGACGATGGGGAATTGAACACGTTACGGGTATCCCTCACTCACCCACAGGTCAAGCAATAGTGGAGCGAGCTAATGGCACACTGAAACAGTACCAAGAAAAGCACAGGGGAGAACGTGATGTCCAGCAACAGCTACATAAGACACTTTTCGTGCTTAACCATCTGTGCGTCTTTGAACAATCTGAGCTGCTACCTGCAATGCTGCATCACACCCCAACTAGTACCGTGGCTCAGCCAAAGATGAGGGTTATGTTCCGCAATCCAAAAACTGGGTTGTGGGAAGGCCCAGCAGAGGTACAGTATTTAGGTAGAGGTCACATGTGTGTGCTTACTCCAACAGGTTCTCTTTGGGTACCCAGCCGGTGGACGAAGCCTGTAAATGACTCCACAGGCGCGGCAACAACACCGACTGCTTCGCCTGATCCAGAAGCCACTGCAGCGCCTTAATCAGACTCTTGGTAGACAATACGTGGTTACCAGTCATGAGCAATTTTCTGGATTAATTGTTGAGCTTTGCCAAACAAGCAGGCATTTATTTGTTACATGTGTATGTTATAATTGCCATAAGCCTAACTGTGATGCTTGGATAAAAATTTATTGTGGAGGCTGTGGAATGAAGTTGTGGGTGTTTCAACAATGCCTGTTAGCCCTTTGGTGTCCCAGGTGTGCCTTTCAGTGGTATAGAAATACTTGGCAGAGAGCAATACAGGAATATACAGGCTGTCCAGGATTTAGAGGCATTAACCTAATTGAAGACTTAGGAGCTAGAGAAAATTTACAATTAGCCTGGTTATTTGACAGAGAGAGTCAGCGAGTGCTTGTGCAGCATGGCACCCGCATTCTGGAAAAATCTGTAAAACAGGAATTGGAATCCTCAGGCTATGGCAAATCGCTCCTAAAGATTGGGATAATATGTGTCGCCGCCATGCTCATAGGACAAGGACAAGCCACCCTACACAAAATTGATGTGCGACAAAATATGTGGGTTACCTGGGCTAACCAAACGGGGCAGGAGAGTTTTTGCTTATCCATGTCAACCCCCTCTGACCCCTTCAGAACTTGTGTAGTAGGTGTACCCCTGAACAGAACTCTTAATGCCACAGTACTCAAACAATGGGCAAAAGAATGGAAAACTCCAGATAAGGCTCTGCCCCAAGTAGCTATTGTTTAGAATTTGGATTTGCAGGGTGGGGCGTGAATATAAGAAAAGGGGACAGAAGCTATTATCGCTTTAATGGAACAGAGGTTTCCCCCCAAATGGCAGCATATAACAATGTTACCGAATACTGTGGAAATTGGAGCAAACCAGTGTATGCCAGTGATACCCCTCGACAATTACCCCCTGGTGTATTCTTGATTTGTGGTGACAGAGCTTGGCAAGGGGTACCTTCCAAAGCCTTAGGAGGTCCATGTTATTTTGGCAAGCTAACTCTGTTTGCCCCCACCATTCAGCAAGCACTGACCGCAAATAAAACAAACACCAAGCATCAACGAAGAAGAAGAAATGTGTATCAACTTGGGCCCGATTGTAAGGATAATGTTGAGCTATGGGAATCCCCTTCCGTAATTGTAGCTTCCATATTTGCGCCAGGAGTTGCTTCTGCACAAGCTTTAACCCAGCTGCGTCGTTTAGCATGCTGGACAGGGAAAGAAATCAACATCACATCCTCTGTTATTTCAGACCTGCTTACCGATGTTGATAGTATGAGACATGCTGTGCTTCAAAATCACGCTGCCATCGACTTCATGTTATTAGCTCAAGGTCATGGATGTGAAGATTTTGAAGGAATGTGTTGTATGAATTTATCTGATCACTCTGTATCTATTCATGCTCAATTGCAACAGTTAAAGGATAACATGAAAAAATTTACAGTTACTACTAATCCTTTCGATGAATGGCTAGAATCGCTGAGTATTAGTGGATGGTTAAGAGAGTTAGTATGCTTAGGCATTGTAATATTAATAATCATTTTTTTCTATCTTATTAATAATACCCTGTTTGTTGAGTTGTCTGCAACGAATGTTAGAGAAGGTAACACAGTCTGTTTGGCTTGTCCAAAAGAAAAAAGGGGGAATTGTGGAAGAATGGCTACGTGATCAAGGCCACATAGACATGAGTGAGTTATGCTCAATCGACAAAGATAGTGTATCCTTGAGACAAGCTGTTGTGACAATACCAGGATGCTGGGGCTAGGAAGATAAGGAAGGAGAAAGAGGGAGAAAAACAGGAACTTATGCTAATGTAACTTTTAACTAATATCCAATTAGGTTGTGCCAAATGTGCCTAGTAATGAAGTAGTCTTATATAAGATGTGCTGTATAATCAATAAATGGAAGCTTGCTTATCAATCATATTGGCTGTGCGAAGTCTTCCCTCCAGCAAGAAATAGCTTCAAGGCTCCTTGTCCTGAACCCACCACCTGAGAGGGAAGGGAACATCAGGCTCGGAGATCTGGGATTTTGTCTACAGCTTTTGGCTTTGTATTTTTTTTTCCTTTGTTAGATACCAGACATGCTTTCCTGAGTTGGAATGGAAGCAGTGCATGTACCTGCTCAGGAGTTCAGAGTGATGGTTCCTCATCCTTGTCCTGGGTTGTAGTATAGAATTTGCAGAAGTATTCTATCACCACCTTCATGAGCCGTTTGCTGAAGCAGTGTTTCCCAGACCCCTCCTCCTGGACTGTCTTCTGTTAATGGCCCATCAGGTGCCTTGCTGTATGACTCATAGATAACTGCCTCCGGGAGCAATCACTTGCTAATGGGCCATCAAGACTCTTCTGCATCACTCACCATCCCATTGTGAGATGTTCCGCCCAGGGGGAGGGAGAGGGACATTCTCACCTGGATATAATCAGGGATTTGAGCAGCCCCCGCAGGACTGAATTCCCAGAGGACCGGAGCTACCAGACCTGTCTACGGGATCACTGCTTCAGGAAGACCACCTCATCTGGACTGCTTCCATCACCCGGATCAGGTTGTGTTCTGACTCTGTCAGTGGTTTTTTGTATTACTGGATTTATTTTTATTCTACCTTGTTTTTCTTTCCTCTTATTAAATTTTTTTTTCCTTCTGACTTGGAGCCTCTCACTTGGTTTGTTTTCAAACCACTACAATCCTATAAACAATGTATGCTGTCACAGTTGACTTCTGAGAAGCCACTAGGACTTGTGACTTGGGATTGAAGCCAGGAGAGAGGGAAGAAAATGAAGCTGTGATGATTTTGTGTTAGGTAGAGGTCTACTCTCTCAAAGCCTTCAAAATGATATTATACTTTTAATAACATAATTACACAGCTTGCTGAATAGCTACAGTTGTTCTCCAAAAAAAAGTCTTGACAAGCAATTATTTGGACTGCAATTTCTAAATGTTTAAAAAATACAGGAAGAGAAGTTCTTGAATGAACAATAGTACTTTCAAGTCTTTCTGCCCATTTTAATACCTCGTCTTTAATTTTAGTTTGTTCTCAATTTAGCAGTGGTTCAGCTGACAACTGATTGACAACTGGTTAATTAGCACCTCTACCTACTGCCAGTAACAGACAGAAAGTCTAAGCCTTTTCTGGGCAGATAAAAGTTGCTTTCAGAGCAGCAGTAGGTGTGGGATGGGGGTGTCTAAGGCAGGAAGACACGCTGTCTACAAGTGCGGTCAGCCTGGCTATTTCTGAACTGATGTTTTTAGAGGGAGGACTGACCATCCTGGGTCATGTGTGCTGGTGGGAAGGGAAAGGAAATCATAGCCCTGGTGTGTTGCCTCATGTGGCAACGGTGTTCACTGTGTCAAGGGAGGTTACAGCCACCGGCAGGGAAACAGACAAGACAAGTGTCTTTTGTTAAGCACGAGAGTCCATTTTATTTCCCCCCCCCCACCCCGAGCCGAGCGGGGGAGGGAGAAGGCGAAGAGAGCCAAGGCCAAGAGTCGAGAGACAAGAGAGAGAACCCCACTCCCATCTCCTCTTAAGTAGAGTGTCTGGGGGAGGGGCAAAGGGCAGGTAAGGGCATTGACCTGAAGCCAATGGAGACACAGTGAGGGGGAAGTGTAAGAAATAAAATACATATTTCTGAGTTCAGTTAAGTAGAGTGCCTTCTCAGTTGCATACTATTTACCTTGCCTGTGGTAAGGCTTTTCTCTGTTAAATACCGTTTAGCTCAGACCTATTGTTATTGTAATTGGAAATACCTTTCCTAAATGTTTTCTCTGTTAAATGTTAATTACCTGAGACCCCTTTCTTTGTAACTGTATCCGCTCCTGGAACTGCCCCTGCGAGTGAAAAAGCCCCAAGTGCTCATGGAACACTATTCGAACATAAAACCCCCCAAAAAAACGAGCCAACACAAAACCAAAGACTAAGAATGACCACTCTGGGTCGGCAGGACCATAGGGAACCTGACACCAATCGGAGCTGGATTCTACCTTGTCACCATAACTTCAACAGCACTTGACCAGACACCCCTAGACAATGAGCCCCAAAAGGTGTCTTCCCAGGATCTATCCCAGGGACTCTTGTGAGGAGGAAAACCCAGCTCTGCCCTGTGGCAAAGCTGAACACCTCCTTCTCTGCGTTGTCCAGCGGGAGCAGCGGCAGTGTGCGCAACCCCTCGAGCCACCACCTAGAGCTGATCTTAATAAAGGCATTAAAAAGGAGCTGATCTCCTTGCCCATTCTTCTCAACTGGGGCGCCCAGGAGGTGGTCCTGAGACGGGACTGCCGCCCAGCTTCGGACCTCCAGGGACAGCTGGCTACACCAGACTCCAGATCAGCCTAGGACCAGCAACGCAGAGGAGCACCGGCATTGGTAAGAGACCGGTGGCAGGAGTAGGAGGTGAACGAGTGAGGTGTGAGTGAGACGTGGGCCAGCAGCTCGGACCACCACCGTGAGTGGGACCCCAAAGTACCACAGTTCCAGACTCCCACGAGGGGGCTGGCCGGGAACGGGGGGAAGCGAAAGGAGCAACGTGTGAATGAGGGGCCTCCTGGGGGCATAAAGGTTCCCCCCCTCCAGGTGTGCGAAGTCTTCCTTAGTGTGTGAGTGGCACACATAGGGGTAGGCCTCCCTATAGAAAGGGTTAGATGGCCTAGGCTGCTCTGGGCTCATGGAGGGCCTAAGCAGGTAAGAGTCACACGCAGGCAACCTAAGTAACTCCCAGAGTGGTGTGTGGGGGTGCCTAGGTTAGGTGTGAGTGAACACACCCCCCCGCTTGGGTACCTGAGAGGACCTGACCGGGGAATTGGAATTGGGGGTCCCCAGGCCCTACCGGCACCAGGTGGTCAGCAAAGGACCCTCACTTCCCAGGGTCTGTGACACAGGATGTGCTGAAAGGCCCTAGCTGTCACGGCTCAGTCTTGGCTCAGGGAGTTCCTGGGAAGGGAGGTCATCAACCTGCTGCCAAAGAGCACAGGGGCAGGTAGCCTGCGCGGGCGGGCAAGGCAGCTAGGGTAACACACGCACACATCCCTTCGCCGAAGCCATCCCCTGGTGGCCAGGGTGGCTAGGAGGCAAGGGGGAATTGTCCCAGCACTTACTTACATTCAGCCCTCACGCAGAAGCTGCCCTCACTGGGGAAGGGGGATAGTCAGGGAGCGGAGGGGTAGGGGGTTCCGGGGTGAACCCTGCTGACCAAAACTTTGTGGATGGCACTGAGACAGGGACGAAGGAAGGTGCCAGGGTGTTTAGTGCTAGGGTCCCCTTGACATCGACTCAGGAGTGCTCATAGTCTCTACTGGCAGGAGGGTCAGGGAGGCGAGGTGCAGGGGGAACAGAGATGAGACTGTGTCTGATTGTGGTGAAGTGAGTAGGAGGCCAGCCTAGTGTAGGATAGAGTGCAAATCCTTGTGTGAGAGGGTTGTGTGTATCCCCTGGTGTGAGAGAAAGTGCAAGTGAGAGAGAGTGCAAGTCTCTTGAGTGAAAGGGTTTTTCGTTTGTGTTGAAGTTCAAAAGTTTAGCTGCCTGTCATTAAAACTTTCCATTTGGGTAGGGGCACCTTAGAGTTTTAGTTAAGGTCCAATCAAAGGAAGCAAGAAATGGGAAAGTGTGTAAAGAAATGGGAAAGTTCAAAAAGAAGGAGTAAGAGGAAATTAGAGAATATTCCCCCTAGTAGCCCCCTGGGGCAAATGTTAGATCAATGGGACGCGCAAGAGGCCACAAAGGGCCTAAACAAAATCAGAATGATATGCTATTGCATGGAAATCTGGCCCAAATTAAAACTACAGGGGGAGTGGCCGTGGTATGGAACCAGGGACCCATGGATGTGCACCCAACTAAATCAGCATTTGAAGGCTCAGGGAGATCTTGATTTAGAACAGCTAGCCTATGCAGCTTGTTGGCGAAAAGACACCACAGAGGACGAGACTGTAAAAATATGTAAATTGCAGGAACGGAAAGAAGGTGGTAAAAGGGAAAGGGAACAAGACAAGGAAGTTAATAGCAAATGGGACCCTCTTGATTACCTACCTCCCTGTCCTCCCGTTTACCCAGCAGTACCCCAGGCTCTTCACCCAGGACCCCCAGTCTTACCCTTACACCCTTCCCCCAATACTCCAATAGCATCTTCAGTTGAACTCTCAGTTCCCTCCCTTTCAAAACCCTTACCTGTTCCTTCCCCAACAGCTGTAATCTCCTTACCACCTCCACCTACCACCCCTCTCCCAAGTTACCCAAATCCCCTACCTTCTGCATCTTCAGTTGCTCCTTTAACCCTGTCCTCCGTGACCCCTGCAACTAACTTAGTCCCTTCTCCCTCACCCAATACTGTTCCTGCACCTCCTCCCAATTGGGAGCTGAGTTTATCCGTGCCTAAGTCTAGCTCCCCCACGAGCAACCTTCAAACCCCTATATCTCCTACTCCTAATCAAAGTGTAAGCCTCATAGAAGGGCCCTATTGTAAGACCAGATCTAAGGCATTTAAGGCAGAAAGATTCTTTCCCCTGAGGGAGGTCCCTATGGGCGGAATGGCCAGAGGGATTGGTTTTGTGAATGCTCCATTGACGGCCTCTGAGGTCCAGGGATTTAAAAAAGAGCTCGGGAACCTTGTGGAAGACCCTGTAGGTATATCCAATCAGGTAGATCAATTCCTAGGCCCCAACGTTTACACCTGGAGAGAATTAAATTCTATCCTAAACATCCTATTTAATTTGGAAGAAGTTAGGATGATCTGGACTGCAGGAATAACAATTCAGGAAGGAGAAAATAGATTAGGGCCCCCAGGTGACCATAAATTGCCACTAGTCAACCCTGGGTGGAATCCAAATCAGGAGGAAGGGAAGAGTAACATGAGATATTACCAATCTTTGATGGTAAAAGGGATAAGAGAATCAGTCCCTCGAGGTAGCAATACAAAGTTAGTTTTCGATGGTACACAAGAAAAGGATGAAACCCCACCAGCCTGGGTAAATAGATTGAGGAGGAATTTCCAATTGTATTCAAACATTGATCCTGACAGTCCTGAAGGCCAAGTCCTCCTGAAGGTACAATTCGTTACAAAATCATGGCCTGATATAAGGAGAAAACTGGAGAAAATCGAGGACTGACAGGAGAAAGGAATTGATGAATTATTAAAAGAGGCTCTGAGGGTGTATCTAAGAAGGGAAGAGGAAAAAGCTAAAGCAAAGGCTAGAGTCACGGCAGCTGTAGCTAGATAGAATGTAGGGGCAAGCAAAGAGCAGCCAAGTGGAGATAAACCTAAGCCCCCATCTAGAGAAGAAAAGAGTAAACCTGTGCCACCTTGGGTTAATTCCATGAACCCTGGAGAAGGCAGGAGGTGCTATTATTGTGGGGAAATGGGGCACCTGAAAAAAGATTGTAGGAAGCTCTCACTTGATGAAGCCATAGCTCGAGAGCAGGATACTCTAGAAAAAATCCTGAGAGGGGACAGCAGTGATGATTAGGGGTGTTAGGGGCTTTATACTCTAGGGGACACAATGAACCACCAAGAAGAGCCCCTAGTAAACTTTGAAGTGGATCCCCAAGGTGAGGAACATGAATTTCTTGTTGACACAGGAGCACACCGATCCAGTATAAATAAACTCCCAATGGGAGTTATCATGGGGAAACGTGTTTGTGATGTATTAGGGGCAGAGGGAAAACCATTTAAAGCCTCAGTGGTAGAAAATGTTGAAATAAAAGGGAACTCCAGACTGTTTAACAGACTTCATATATTTGCCAGACTTGGAGTCCAATTTATTAGGAAGAGATTTACAGGTACAGTTAGGGGTGGGGATTATTCCAAAGAATGGTAGGATGGTGGTCCAAATTATGAAATTGACTACAGAAGATATAGCTGAGATCAATCCAGAAGTATGGGCAGAAGAAGGGAAATATGGTTATCTAGATATACCACCAATTAAGATAAAAATGCAAAAAGAAACCCCTCCTGTTGTCAGGGAAACTCCCCAAAATAATGAGAGGTTGAGACGAGAGCAATGCAGGTCTGACCAATATGGTTACATCTACATTCTCCATTTATTTCACCTAAGATGGCAGATTATATACAGTTCTCTATAGTTTACAATTACAGCGACACTTTCATTGGCATACAGCACAGAGAAAAATGCAAACACACACTGTTTAACTTATTCTTAAGGTGGCTAAAGCGTGACCACTAATAATTGCACTCAGTGACCTCTAGAAAACCCACTATCTCACATTACTACCTTAACATCTAATTTCTGCTGCACCACAAGTAATTTTAACTGCGCAACAGCCTTCAAGGCCTCAGGGCCTCAAGGCCAAGCTTCAGGGTCAGGCCTCAGCCAGGTAGGTTTCAGCTGGGTAGTTCAATGTCTTATTCTAAGTACAGATCGTGCCCTCTTTCTCTCAGAAAATCTACTACAAGTCCCCCTTTTTCTTTTTGGACTACCCAGACTGACTTGAAAGCACGGCTAACTAATTTTTGCATACATTTTAACAAACAAGGCATAACAATTAAAATAACTACAATAACAATAAAAAGGTAAAATAACAAAATGGTCCAAATCTTTGATCCAACTCATGAATTAAGCCATTTATCAAAAGTAGTGTTAACAACTACAAGTTTTCCCATGTTGCTCTTTAGCTGTGAAAGCTGCTTGTAGATTGATTGAAAACGGTCAGAGAGATTCATACAACTCAAGCTCAAAAGTCCTTGCACACAGAACGAAAAGATGATTACAGTCTTGATACTGGTTGACTTCTGTGTGCTCACTTCTTCATTCTCGAGGCTGTCAGAGATTCTGTGCTTGCCATGATTCCCACATTCTTCACAGGAATTCACTTGTGTTCTGTTTCTACAGAGACACAAAAAAGCTCTTTCCCATAGGTTAGTAAAAAGGTGTACTTTGATGGAAAATGCACAATTCTTTTTGAAACTGAAATCTATCATAAAGAAGTTCAAACCAAAATGCTGTTTCATTGTCCCAGATTCTGCAACAGCTGAAAAACTTTTTTGTTGCCCTGAGTTTTCTGCCTTCTGTCTCTGTGCAGAAGTTTTCTCACGCAGCTTCATGTAAGCAATGTTTATTCTTAGAATGTTTGCATTCTTCTCCTCTGAGAGAAGAAATGATTGATGGGGATGTCCACCATCCAGGTTGAGAGGTGGCAACCTCTGTAGCCAATCTCTGGACCTCTGTACAAATGTATAAAGGAGTTAGATTGCAAATAAAGTAGAAGAGTTTGTTCCCCCTCACGATGCTTCTGGCCTGCTCTCTTTCTGTCCCTAAAGTGGGACACACCCAGCCTCGGCTAGCAACACTTGGTGATACCGAATGTGTGAGGACTGCAGCCTGAACAACACTTGATGACCCCGAACGTGTGCGGACTGCAGCCTGAGCAACAAGTGGCGACCCCTGGACGTGTGAGGACTGCAGCCTGAGCAACACTTGGTGACCTCCTGACGAGTGGGAGCTTGCAGCCTGCGTGTGTGGACTTCACACTGCTGTGCATCTGAGAGGAAAGGGAAGGTGAGAGATGACTTCTCCCCCTACCTCAGATGGCTCTCTCCTGGTGGACCTTTGACTTAGGGTCCTGGAGAGGAAAGAAGCCTCTGTTTCTGCAGAGGACTTCCAGGCGTTGTTTTATTTTGCTAAAAGCCATGGTTTTTCTGTAATGTCCAGACAGTTTTTTCCACAGTGGAGTGGAGAGCCTTAGGCGACCATCTACACCAATTTTTTACTGTGGATTTCAGTGTGGATTTTTTGAGGTTGCTAGCAACATGGAAAAGGCTAGAAGGGGTGCTGCGTAACTTGCAGCCTCCCAGTTCTGAGGTCTGGGAGCAGGTTGGCTCCAGCCTGATGTGGTATCCTGGGCTGGATGCCAGGGATGATGGTGGAGTTTCTCCTGTTCCCGCACCATGGTTCCAGCACTGGAGTTGGGAGGCTTTAGCCCCCTCCCATGCGGACGCCCTGTTGGCGGGACCACTGATTCCCCNCCCCCCCACAGAAGCACCAGTGACGGAGCTCTCCCTGCAGCGGCGCGAGCTGATTCAGTGGGTTTGGGGTCCCCACAGGGGACCCCACCGGCCTCAGCCGGCCACGGACAGGGGGCAGAGGCACACAGGGCTTGCGGAAGTCCTGCGGGAGCGGCGCGGCCTGTGCGCTCTGCTCCCCCGCCACTGCGGCGGCAGCAGGGGAAGGGCGATTCCTCCCCCCGCGCCTTCCCGGCGTTGGAGGTGCCAAGAGCGAGCTGGGACCGGGAAGGGTGGATGGTCACTGCGGACTGTCCGCGTTGTGGTGTTTCCACGAGATACTCGGTGGAAACGGGCGGTGTGGGTTTGCACCGTCCCGGGGGTCCAAGGGTTCCTCCGTCGGACCCCCACCCTGCTCAGCCACAATCTCTGCGGGGCACTGGGCGCTCAGCCAAGGCTGAGAAGCCCGCCACACAGCGGGTGGGAGCACCGTCCAGCAGCGGAGTTTTCTTGGGGGCATTGCCAGAATCCCGTTCTGCCGTGATTCAGTCAAGGGACTCGGCACTGGGGTGGTGCCCTTGGGGCCTTCGAGCTGTCCGAACAGACTCCTCCGGGAGCCCGTCACCCTCTGAAATTCTCTCTCGTTCGCGAGTCACACGTGGCAACCCCCCATGGCACATCGCCCCCCCCATTCCCCCACTTGGCAGTGCTGCGGCGCTGCGGGGCATGTCCCCCTCTCTGCTCCGTTCTCCCCACACGGTGAGGCGGAGCGGAGCCGCCTGTGGGGCCACCTCAAAGGTGGAGGTGGGGTTCGGTGCTGCCGCGGCACTGCGGGACACACCCCCCCAGCGCTGCTCTCTCCCTTCGCGCGGAGCTGGGGGGGGCACTGCACGCGCAGCTGCCTCTAAAGGTAGAGGCAGGCTCTGGCTTTGGCGCTGTGTTTAAGGGGAAAGATGGCACGGATGATGTCCGAGCCAAGGCTGATGCAGTGCATGGCCATGACTCGGCACGGTGCTTCCTGCAGGGCAGGGATGGATTCTCTAGCACTGCAGTTCCTGCAAGACAGGCTCTCGCTCCTGTCCCACTGCATTCTAAGGGACAGGATTCAGTGGACGAAGATGTCTCACTGAGCAGTTTGAAAGCTTTCCCTGTGATTCAGGGAGCTGGCCGCAAAAAACATGTGGCTACCACCCCTCAGCCAACCTGGAAGGGGCAGCAGGATGGAAAGCAGACATGGGCAAATGCTCAGGCCAGCAAGAAAAAAGGGAAGAAAGTGAAAAAGGGGACTTTCCCATTGTTTTTATGTGGACTGGGTAGAAGGCCAAATCACATGGCTGAGGCTTGTAAGGCAACAGTCTATGTGAATGGCCAGCCTCTATCGGGAAGCCAAAAGGGGAAACATGCTCAGACACGAGTGTCTTCCCAATCCTCAGACCCGATGGAGGTCTGCTGGGAAAGTTCAGTTCCCACACCCACCCGCCCCTGTCACTGTCCCTGAGGGGACCAGAATTGTTTAATTTGTGGTTTTTGAGTCTTCTGT
>VZDJ01001557.1:0-21935 GCA_008694505.1 Cyanoderma ruficeps | reverse complement strand
GACTTGTAGGCTGGGAGGGCGGTGGGGCCCTGGGCCAGGTAGAGCCGAGAGGCTGCAGCTGCCCCCGGATCCCTGGAGGCGTCCAAGGGACGCTTGGTGCTGACATCACTGAGGTTTCACAAAAACTGGTACACTGTGGGTGCCACCACTGTGGTGTTACAGAGAGGGGTAAGGAGGTGCCGTCATGACTGGGGTGTCACAAAACCTGGAACACTGTGGCTGCAACCACTGTAGTTCCCCAGGGAGGGGTAAGCCACTGCTGTAATTACTGCAGTGTCACAAAGAGTAGGTCTCTCTTGGTGACCCCACTGTAGTGTCACAGAATGGGGCAAGCAGGTGCTGTTAGTACTGTGATGTCAGAAAGAGTGGAACACTGTGCATGCAACCACAGTGGTGTCTCACATAGGGGGAGGCAGGTTCTCTTATTTCTATGGGGACACAAATAGGGAGAATCTGCCGCTGCCAGCACTGTGATGTGACAGAGCTGAGCAAGCAGGTGCACACATGACTGAGGTGTCACAAAATGTGGAACACTGTCGTTGCAACCACGGTGGCATCACAACAAGGGGTAGGTAGGTGCTGTCATTACTGTGCTGTCAGAAACCGTGGAACACTTACGGAGCGACCACTGTGGGGATCACAGAGAGGGGGAAGCAGGAGCCGTCACTACTGTGGTGTCACAAAGAGTGGAACAATGTGGGTGAAACCACCGAGGTATCATAAAGAGGGGGAAGAGGGTGCTGTCCCAAGTGTGGTGTAAGACACAGTAGAATACTGTGGGTGCAACCACTCTTGTGTCACAAAGGAGAGCAAGCAGATGCTGTCATGATTGTCGTGTCACAAAGGGGAGGAATCTGCTACTGCAACCACTGTGGTGTTACAGAGAGGGGCAAGCAGGTGCTGTCATGACTGTGGTGTCACAAAGACTGGAAGACTGTGGGTGCAAACACTGTGGTGTAACAGAAAGGGGCAAGCAGGGGCTTTCACCTCTCTGGTGTCTCAAATGGAGGAACACTGTGGGTGGAAACACTGTGACATCACAAAGAGGGGCAAGCTGGTGCTGGCACTTCTGTGGTGTCACAAAGAGTGGAGCACTGTGGCTTGAACCACTGTAGTGTCACAAAGATGCGTAAGCAGGTTGTAACTACTGTCATGTCACACAGAGAGGAACAGCCTGTGTACAACCACGTTGGTGCCACAGAGAGGAGGATGTAGGTTCTCTCACTACTCTGGTGTCACAAAGGGTGCAACACTGTGGGTGCAAGAACTGTGGTGTCACAGAGTGGGGCAAACAGGTGCTCTTCCAACTCTGATGTCACCAAGAGTGGAACACTATGGGTGGAAACATTGCGGTGTCACAGAGAGGGGCAAGCAGGTTCCGTCATGATTATGGTGTCACAAATAGTGGAACTCTGGGGGTGCCCCCAGTGTCGTGACACAGAGAAGGGTAAGCAGGTGCTGTCACTACTGTTGTGTCACAACGAGTGGAAAACTCTGGGTGCAACCAGGGTGGTGTCACAAAGGAGGGTAAGCAGTCTCTGTCATGAGTGAAGTGTTAGAAAGGGTGGAACACTTTGGGTGCAAGCCTTGTGGTGTCACTCAGAGGGGCATGGAGGTGCTGTCATGACTGTGGAGTCATAAAGAGTGGAACACTCTGGGTGCAAGCACTGTCTTGTCACCGAGAGGGGCAAGCAGGTGCTGACACTACTGTGGTGTCACAAATAGAAGGAATCTGCTACAGCAACCACTGTGGTGTCATAGAGAGGGGCAAGCAGGTGCAGGCACCACTGTGGTTTCACAAAGAGTGGAACAAAGCAATGTGGTGTTCACAAAGAGGGGCAAGCAGGTGCTGACACTACTGTGGTGTCACAAATAGCGGGAATCTGCTACCACAACCCCTGTGGTGTCACAGAGGAGCAAGCCGGTGATGTCACGGCTGTTGTGTCACAAAGAGTGGAACACTGTGGGTGCAAGCACTGTGGTGTCAACAAGAGGGGCAAGCAGGTTCTGTCACAACTGTAGTGTCACAAATGGTGGAACACTGTGGCTGTTCCCAATTAGGTGTCACAGAGAGGAGGAAGGAGGTTCTGTCATTTCTCTGGGGTCACAAGGAGGGGGAATCTGCCGCTGTCAGCACTGTGATGTGACAGAGGTGGGCAAGCAGGTGCTGTCACGACTGTGGTGTCACAACCAGTGAATCTCTGTGGGTGCCCCCAGTGTCGTGACATGGAGAAGGGTAAGCAGGTGCTGTCACTACTGTTGTGTCACAAAGAGTGGAACACTGTGGCGGCAACCACTGTATTGCCACAGGGAGGGGTACACCACTGCTGTCACTACTGCGGTGTCACAAAGAGTAGATAATTATGGCTGACCCCACAGTGGTGTCACAGAGCGGGGCAAGCAGGTGCTGTCAATACTGTGATGTCAGAAAAACTGGAACACTGTGGATGCAACCACGGTGGTGTCACACAGAGGGGCAAGCAGGTTCTCTCATTTCTATGGGGACACAAATAGGGAGAATTTGCCGCTGCCAGCACTGTGATGTGACAGAGCTGAGCAAGCAGGTGCAGACTTGACTGAGGTGTCACAAAGGGTGGAACACTGCTGTTGCAACCACGGTGGCATCACAAGAAGGGGTCGGTAGGTGCTGTCATTACTGTGGTGCCAGAAACAGTGGGACACTGAGAGAGCAACCACTGTGGAGATCACAGAGAGGGGCAGGCAGGTGCTATCTCTGCTGCGGTTTCACAAAGAGTGGAACACTGTGGGCGAAACCACCGAGGTGTCATAAAGAGGGGGATGGAGGTGCTGTCCCAAGTGCGGTGTCACAAACAGTGGAACACTTTGGGCGAAACCACTGCGGTGTCATAAAGAGGGGCATGCAGGTTCTGTCATAACTGTGGTGTCACAAAGACGGGAACACTGTGGGTTCCACCACTGTAGCTTCACAGTGATGGGCAAGCAGGTTCTGTCACTACTGTGGTGTCACAATAGGTGGAACACTGTGGGTGAAAGCACTGTGGTGTCACAGAGAGAGACAAGCAGGTTCTGTCACACCTGTGATGTCACAAAGAGTGGAACACTGTGGTTGCAAGCACTGTGGTGTCACAGCGAGGGGCAAGCAGATTCTGTCACTACTGCAGTGTCACAAATGGTGGAACACTATGGGGGCAAGCCCTGTGGTGTCACAGAGAGGAGCAAGGAGGTTCTGTCACTCTTGTGGTGTCAGAAAGAGTGGAACACTCTGCGTGCAACCACTGTGGTGTCACAAAGGAGGGTAAGCAGATTCTGTCATGAGTGAAGTGTCACAAAGTGTGGAACACTTTGGGTGCAAGCACTGTGGTGTCACAGAGAGGGGTAAACAGGTGCTGTCATGACTATGGTATCACAAATGGTGGAACACTGTGGATGCAACCCTTGTGGTATCACAGAGAGGGGCAAGCGGGTGCTAACACTACTGTGGTGTCACAAACAGTGGAAGAGTGTGGGTGCAACCCCTGTCGTGTCAAAGAGAGGGGCAAGCGTGCTCTGCATTAATATGGTGTCACAAAGAGGGGGAATCTGCTACTGCCACCACTAGTGATGTCACAGAGAGGGGCAAGCAAGTGCTGTCATGACTGTGTTGTCACAATAGTGGAACACTATGGATGTAAGCACTGTGGTGCAAAAATGAGGGGCAAGTAGGTTATATCACTACTGTAGTTTTATAAAAGCTGGAACACTATGGGCCCAAGCACTGTGGTGTGACAGTGAGGAGCAAGTAGGTTCTGTCTCTAATGTAGAGTCACAAAGAATGGAACACTGTGGGTGCAAGCACTGTGGTGTCAAAAAGTGAGGCAAGCAGGTTCTGTCACTCCTGTAGTGTCACAAATGGTGGAACACTGTGGTTGTAACAAATTAGGTGTCACAGAGAGGAGGAAGGAGGTTCTGTCATTTCTCTGGGGTCACAAGGAGGGGGAATCTGCCGCTGTCAGCACTGTGATGTGACAGAGGTGGGCAAGCAGGTGCTGACATGACTGAGGTGTCACAAAGCCTGGAACACTGTGGCTGCAACCCCTGTAGTGCCGCAGGGAGGGGTAAGCCGCTGCTGTCACTACTGCAGTGTCACAAAGAGTAGATCACTATGGGTGACCCCACTGTTGTGTCAGAGAGCGGGGCAAGCAGGTGCTGTCAGTACTGTGATGTCAGAAAGAGTGGAACACTGTGGGTGCAACCACAGTGGTGTCACACAGAGGGGCAAGCAGGTTCTCTCATTTCTATGGGGACACAAATAGGGAGAATCTGCCTCTGCCAGCACTGTGATGTGACAGAGCTGAGCAAGCAGGTGCAGACATGACTGAGGTGTCACAAAGGGTGGAACACTCTTGTTGCAACCACGGTGGCATCACAAGAAGTGGTAAGTCGGTGCTGTCATTACTGTGGTGTCAGAAACAGTGGAACACTGAGGGAGCAACCACCGTGGGGATCACAGAGAGGGGCAAGCAGGTGCTGTCACTGCTGTGGTGTCACAAAGAGTGGAACACTGTGGGCGAAACCACCGAGGTGTCAAAAAGAAGGGGAAGGAGGTGCTGTCCCAAGTGTGGTGTCAAAAACAGTGGAACACTGTGGGTGCAACCACTATGGTGACACAAATGAGGCCAGGCAGGTGCTGTCATGACTGTGGTGTCACAAAAAGAGGGATTCTTCTACAGCCACCACAGTGATGTCACAGAAAGGGGCAAGGAGTTGCTGTCATAACTGTGGTGTCACAAAGACTGGAAGATTGTGGGTGCAACCACTGTAGTTTCAAAGAGATGGGCAAGCAGGTTCTGTCACTACTGTGGTGTCACTATAGGTGGAACACTGTGGGTGAAAGCACTGTTGTGTCACAGAGAGAGACAAGCAGGTGCTGTCATAACTGTGATGTCACAAAGAGTGGAACACTGTGGCTTGAACCACTGTAGTGTCACAAAGAGGGGTAAGCAGGTCTGTAACTACTGTCGTGTCACACAGAAAGGAACACTCTGGTTATAACCACTGTGGTGTCACAGAGACGAGCAAGTAGGTTCTCTCACTAATCTGGTGTCACAAAGGGTGGAACACTGTGGGTGCAAGTACACCGGGCAGTGGCAAAGCAAGGTGGGGAGGAGAAAGAGCAGGGCCCAGATTGCCCTGGAAAGACAGAGGTGCTCTGGAGGCCACTCCTGGCCAGGCACCTGCCCAGAGCCATCCCCTGCTTGCCGGGGCCTTGAGGGGCAGCTGTGCAGCTGGGCCAAGCTGTGCCAGCAGCTGCAGCCCTGCTGGGGCGCCTTGCCAGCTCTGGGCCCTGCTGTGCAGGAGGGTCCCCATGTGCCACTGCCAGCTGGGGCCTCAGACACCTCCTCTCTCCACAACTGCTCTCATGCACCTTCAGAAGACCCAGTAAATGACTCAGGCGGTGAGAAATTCAAGTGTCATCCCCGCTCTTCATGTCTGTCCCCATCTGCCCGGGTGTGGATGCAGCGCCGTGTTGCGCCCAACCTGACACCCATGCCTCCAAAACGAGACCCTCTGCCCCAGAGCCCATTGAGTTCCGGACAGGACTGAAGGGCAGTGGTTGGCTCACGTTTTACGTTCAAATGAAGAAATGGAGTTGTCACCGGCTGTGTCTGGGTGTTTACCACCAGCAAAGCCCAAGGGCACCAGCACTGGCCGAGCTCCATGTCCAGGAGCCGCCATCGATGCCCATGGTGTGGGCAGGCAGGAGCCAGGCAGGGACTGCTGTGACCAGCAGCAGGGCCCCGAGGGGCTGGGGGAGCCCATGCTGAGCGTCCCTGGGCTGAGGGCACATTTCCTTCAGTGGCATCACCTGGGCATCGACCTAAGGAGGCACATAAGGCTATTCTGGGGTCTCTGCTAAGGTGTGTACTTTTGAGGTGTGCAGGAGGTTTAAACTTGAGGGGGTTTTTTACTCTTCTCAGCACAACAAAGGGGACACTCTTGGCTGAGGTTTTGCAAAATTGGCAGAAAGCCCCTAGGAAAGTCTTGGGCCCAGCCTGTGGACCCAGCAGGCCAGTGGAGCCCATCCCTTGAGACCAGTCCAGGCTGCTTGGGCCAGGCTGGGCTGGGCCAGGTGAGAGCCCCGGCAGGGAAGGGCCACAGACGTGGGGTCTGATGGGGCTGTCGAGCTTTGCCCTGGTCCTGTGCTGCAGCCAAACACACATTTACAGCCACGGCCATTCACTGGGGCACAGGAGGCACACGGAGGTATAACTGAGGCCGTGGCTTCTCACGCTGAAGGGAGGCTGGCTCTGTTCATTTGGAAGGCACAGCTTAGATCCCAGTTACCTTTGTGAACCTGTTGGGGAAGTGTTGAAAGGCAGAGAGTTCCAACCCTTCTCACTGGGAAGTGTGGCTGATGGTGTGGAGCTTTTTAATTTTAGCCCTCTAAATGTGTGTCCTGGCAGAGGGTTGTTTGCTTGCTCTCATTCAGTGCGATACTTTTGGGAGTAGAAATATTCATTGGAATTAGTGTTGTTAGCACTGGCTTAGTTGTGAGATACAACCTCTCACTTTTAAAAATTCAAAGGTTTATTAAACGGTAACAAAGGACTGAATAAGGAAAAACTCCAAGGCCGCAGATAAACCACCAAAGGCTCGCCCACAAACTGGCTGCACCGCCTTTTGAAACCCTGGTAACCCTGGCCCCTCCCACCGACCGTCAGTCAAATCTTCTTGGCCGTTCGTTGGTGGAGGCTGTTTTCTTGCAATCTGATTGGGGGGCAGGTATTGCCATAGTAACAAGCCCGCCCTCCTCCAACAAGCCCCATGCAGGGCTCAGGTATGGCCTGCCCACCATGTCCTGACTGCCGGGGGGCCGGCCCTTGGCAACCATACAGGGCAAGGGGGGCTCTGCCGGGAACACGGGATGTCCAGACAACAAATCACAATAGCAATACATCAATAAAACTTCTTTTAACACACACATAATATTCATCCCTTAATTGCGAGAGCCAACCATGGCATTACCTGTCTGTAACATGAGTCGATCTTATAAAGCTCTTAAAAAAATCAGCCTGGGCAAAAAATTATTTTTTATTTTAGGGGTGTTTTTGTGGGTTTTTTTGTTTGGCTGTGGTTTTTTGGGGTTGGTTTGGTTTGGTTTTTGCTTTGGTGCTCAGACAGGATGGAGGGAGGGGCAGATTTTCTGTTCAACTTGCCAGTCAGTATGCTGGAAGTGAGAAAAGAACAACAGTTTTTCACCAGCTGGTTTAGGAGCTCTAAGAGGAATTGTGATGTCCCTAATGAGGGGGTGGGGGTACTGCTAACAGCCTGGACTGTCCGTACCTGTGTTCCCCTCTTTTGTAGATCCAGAGCCTCTTACCTCAGCCTAATGGTGCAAAAATCGGCCTAATGGTGCAAAAATCCCCCCACATCCGTCAGTTTGCAAAAATAAAGCCTTTGTGCTCATTAATATGAAAAGCTGTATAGGTGGCTGGCAGCTAATGTTCCTTTGTTGGCTAGACCCCAGTAAGTTCTCACATCTAAATGACTGAGCCAGCCCCGGGCTGCTCTTAAAACTGAGTTGATCAGAGGGACTGAAGTTCTGTTGACTACGAATTCTCTAGGAAAACAAATACAGGAACTACGGAGAATGTTGGTGACCAAAGCAGAGTGCCGAGTTGAATCTTTGAAGCCACCTCACTGCCGCCTCCCCACCCAACCCCCTTATTTTAAAATTTATTTAATATTCTGAGTGCCAGCCCTTGCATGAAGTGGGCCCTCAGCAACGAGCTGCTTGGCCTCCTCGGTGTGTCCCTTTGTGCTCCCTGGTCTGCTTTGGCTGGGAAACTTGTCCATCATGCACTCTGTGTCTGCTTCCTGTCATTCCAACACACAGCCCTTTCCTGTTGCTTGGCATAGAAATACTCTGATTATTTGATCGGATAACTTACATCTTGCACTTCATGGCCATTAAGGTGTGTTAATCAGACTCTGTCACATCACAAGTTTCTGGAACACATTTTCAAGCCTTCCAGCTGTAGTCCAAGGGAAGCTGTTTCTGTCTTGCATCACAAAATTGGCAGGTTTTTTGCAAAGACAGCCCTTTACAAAGGACTTGTTGGGTGCATTAACATCCAAAGGGCTGCTTTCAAAGACAGACAAAAACCCCACGAACAAACAGTAAACCAACCAAACAACTTATTTAAAAAGTACTTTACTGTTAGCTCTTGCTTTTAATATTTACCAAGCTGGCCTCCTTTTCCATTGCGGTTTTTCTGCAGGGACAGGAAGACACCCTTGCCAGATAATGTGACTTCACAAGGAAAACAAAACTTACACACAATGGATACATTGAAGCTAAACATGCACAGTCTCATTATCACAATCAGCATCATTTATTTTCTCTTTATTTTTATGTCAGATTGTTATCGGAAAGGTGAGAACACTATCTCACATTCCCTAGCTAGTTTGTTGCCATAGCCACTTCTTACCTGTCCTTTCTTACTGTAGAAAATGAGGTTTCAAACAACTTTTAGAGGTTAAAGTATAAAGTAAGAAGTTGTTAGTTATAGAATTGTAACGTTGAAGTAAGAATCAGTAATAATATTAGTTACTAGAAACTCTGTATTCATTTTGAAACTTTTACTTTGAGAATGAATCTTATCAGAACCTTCTGTCAGTCTGGTATGCGGTTTCCATGGTAACTCAGGACTTCTGGCCCCTTATCAGGTCTTAACACCCTCTGACTATCCCACCTCCCTCCCTGCCTCTGTAGCCCCCATCGCCTTTGTAACCCCCCTCCGCCTCCTAACCCTAAGCCTCCGGCTCTGTTACAACACGCCCATATGGTAATTAGGTGCAAAGCCTCACGGAAGATCTACACAACTTCCAAAATCAAGCAATAATTCTCCTCAACAACTGCCCCAACCAAAATAATGACTTCAATGGAGACAGGAGTGTGAAAGCCGACAGGTCTTCATCTCAAAACCAGCCGTCTTCATCTAGCCGTGACAAAAAGACATTCTAAAAGACTGACCTCTCAGCAGCACTTGACTGAAGTTGGGAGCTTGTCTCCCGTGAGGGGGGAGTGGCTGATTCCCCCACCCAGCCCTGCAAGTGGCAGGGTGCCCAGCCCCCCTCCTTCTCAGCATTTTGACTGACAAAGACCATATTGCTCTCCCAAGCACCTATATAAATAAAAGAGCTGCGTTTTTAATAAAGGCATATAACGGAGGAAACATTGTCTCGTGCCTGGCTATATTTTTCTCATTACTATCTGTCCTTTCTGTAGTTCCTCTGCCCATTTGTTGCTCTTGTATCTCTGCCTCCTTCACCTGATTTTTATATTTTTCTGGATTTGTGAGGGGGTTTGTGTGGGTTTTGTTTTTTCTTGCTGGTTGTTTTGTTTACCTGTTTTCTTGGGTCACAGTTTTGGATTTGTTATTTCTTTTTATCTTTTTCCACTTAACAGTAGGAATCAACTTGTGATTTGTATTACCTCTGTCAGGAAACACGTGGCTGGCTACTGTTAACTGCAAGCCTGCTTATTCTGGAGCTTGTCTTGTGCCAGAATTGGGAATTACTGGAAGAGAAAATGGTGAGGGCTTGTTCATCTTTACCTGAAACAGCTTCTTTTCAAAGTCTGCTGTAGGCAGGAAACATTCCCAGTGAGGCTGCTGTGCAGTTGTGGTGAGTCCGAGGTTGTCCCAATAACTCTGCTGAGGGTTCTGCTGCTGTCCAGGGCTTTCGTTGGCCTCCTAATTGCTGGGCCTTGTCCTGGGGAGCCCGCTGGGGCTGCAGCCCGTGCTAGCTCCCACTGAGGCTGCCTGCCCAAGAGCAGCCCCAGGGGCATCGGGCAGAGGCAAAGCAAGGTGGGGAGGAGAAAGAGCAGGGCCCAGATTGCCCTGGACAGGCAGAGGTGCTCTGGGGCCCGCTCCTGGCCAGGTGAAGCATTAGTTTTGAAAATTTAAGGAACTAGTAAATCATGAAGCCTGTCAAACTGCTGAGTAATCAATGGCCTGTGTTATCAGCGGACACAAACTGACTTCCTCTGGTAAGCAGAAGAATATACACCCCACTACAGAAGGAAGTACATCCTTCCCTAATCAATAAGCTGCAAAAACACAATACGAACAGTGCTAGAAAACAAGATCCAGCAGTCACGTAAGCATTAAGAGGTTAAAAAGTCAAAGCGAGGAAAACCCATTTTACTTCATCATTTTGAGACCCCCACCCCATAAAAAGACCACCGACCCATTTCAAAGAACAAACTGCGCATGCTTAATAGCTTTTTTACTAATTACCATACGAAGCGGGGAATGGGATGTACCAGAGTTATGAATATGCATTTGCGTTTTGGGTATTCAATATTCTTGTACATAAAAAGACCCTGTGATCACCTGTGAATTGCGCGTGTGTATTTGGGAGCTATCCCCCACGCTGCCCGGCGTCGTAATAAACATACACTTTCTAACTTTAAACTGTTAGAGAGTCTTTGTCCGTCTTTGTGGATATCGGTGTTAGATCAATATCCATATTTTTTTAGTAAATCACAGGGACCCTGCCCAGAGCCATCCCCTGCTGGCCGGGGCCTTGAGGGGCAGCTGTGCAGCTGGGCCAAGCTGTGCCAGCAGCTGCAGCCGTGCTGGGGCGCCTTGCCAGCTCTGGGCCCTGCTGTGCAGGAGGGTCCCCGTGTGCCACCACCAGCTGGGGCCTCAGACACCTCCTCTCTCCACAGGACTACCTCTGCAGCTTCAGAGGAGCAGCCAAAGACTTCAGTCCGTGACAACTGGACCTGTCATCCTTCGGCTCCATAAATACATCCATTGCCTCTGCCACAGCTCCATTTCGAGCTTATTGCAGTGCAGAAGCAGCCACCGCCACACAGAACAGGAGCCTCTGTCCCCAAAGGGAGTGGCCCTGCTCTCCTGCCAGGACAGGAGGTGCAGCCCTCCTGCCAGGGCAGGGCTTGAGTCCTGCAAGACCTTTGGGCTTCAGCTCTGGTGTTTGTGTGGTGCCACCAGCACTGGTGGAGCTCCTTGCCCAGGCAAAGCCTGGGCTGGGCTGGGCAGGCAGCAGCCAGGCACGGTGCTCCTGAGAAAAAGCAAGCCCATTTTGTCTTTGCTTTTCATTTGTAGAAGTTAGAAAATTTTAGAAATACCTAGAAATTTTTTTTGTAGGTAGAAGTCCCAAAATTGTCCTTCGCTATTTCCACAGCAAACAAGGACTTTCCAAAGTAGTTTCAGAATTCTGAAAAACTTAGAACATTTTTACACCTCCGGAATAAAAAATAAAATTGTCTTTAATTGATAATCTTTACTGAAGGAAAAACTAAGACAGCAAGAGCAGGCAGGAGCCAGGCAGGGGCTGCTGTGACCAGCGGCAGGGCCCCGAGGGGCTGGGGGAACCCATGCTGAGCGTCCCTGGGCTGAGGGCACATTTCCTTCAGTGGCATCACCTGGGCACACCTCCTCCAGTGTCATGGCCCAGAAAAGAGGGAAGCCATCAGTAAGTTCTCGCCTTGAGAAAAATCATCCTTCATAGCCTGAGAGATGAGCTCAGAGCCCAACAGCGACTGGGCCTGTGGCACCATGGGATCCTTTATGAGCAGAGAGGGGATTTGCCCCCCAGACCTCATCTGTTCACCCAGGGGCACATGGTGAACACACACAGGGAACATGGCTAAGCCCTGTTGCTGCCCCCTGAGTGTCACGTTTGGGCCCGGCCCCCTAAAGGCATACATGGGGTTTGGGTCACCTCTCTGCTGTGCAGGGGCCTGAGGACACCCGTAAGTTTTGCAAGGGAAATTGGGGTATCTCCAAAGGTGTGCAGGGGCCAAGGGACACCTGTAAGTTGAGAAGGGGTCTGGGGTCTCTCGTGAGGCACACAGGGGGATTTTAGGGTGACTGAGGACACCTATAAGAGGTGCACTGGGTTTGGGTCTCCCCTAAAGCATGCAGCTGTCCTGATGCCAGTATTGCATTATTTTATAAATTACAGCACCAACTCCGTCAATTTTTAATTATGGCTCAAAGGCCAGCACAGCACACAGCACAGACTTGGTGTGCATGGCAGGGTCAGTGCTACCTGCAATAGTGGGAATCACCAACGAGAGTTGAATTTTGTATTTGACATTGCAATTGCAGGTAGAACCATGAAATGTCTCGTTTGTCCAATGTCATATAAATCAGAGCTTGTGAAAAAAAACCTAGATTCCACAGAGCAGCCTGGAGAGACATACCCTCCTCCCTAGAAGAGCACCTCTTGAGATCCATTCCCACAATATCCTGCCCCAGCCTTGAGTCACAGCAGGCTCTGAGGTCACAGCAGGCTGAGGTCACAGCAGGCTCTGAGGTCACAGCAGGCTCTGAGGTCACAGCAGGCTCTGAGGTCACAGAGGCCCCAGAGCCCCGTGGTTGCACAGCACCACAACGACCGAGCAGTCAGTCCTTGACCACAACTGCTGCGGCAGCAGTGGCGGCGGCAGCAGCGGTGCTGACATTGGGACAGCGGTGTCAGGACAGTGGTGGCAGCGAGAGCTGAGGACTGGCAGAGGGCAAGGCACCATGGCCCTTGCTCTGCGCCTCTTCCTCCTGCTCCTGCTGGCAGTGGCCCTCCCTGCCAGGGCTGCCCAGGCTGCTCCGTGGCGAGCGCGGGGAGCAGGTGAGCCGGGGCCTGGCTCCCCTTTCCCGGGATAGCGCTCCCTTCTCCCTGGGAAGCCTTGGGGATGGTTTTCCCCAGGCTTTAGGGAAGGTTTCCTCTGGGAGGGAGAGAGCTCCAGTGGGGCCTGGGCTGCTCCAGCCGCCCCTTGAGGGATGTTGCACAGGGCATGGAAAGAGTGTGGAGAGTGACCAGAGCCAGCCCAGAGGCTCCCCAGGCCCCTGTGCAGCTTTGGCCATGTCCATTGACATCTGCCTCCCACGGCCTTACCTGACCCTCTTGCAGTGCCCAGGTCCCTAAGGCAGAAGGGGATCCCAGCACAGCCTGAAAAAGGTTCTCATCTGTGCTCCCTTCTAGATCTGGATCATGACTTGGACTATTTGGAAGCGCTGGTAAATGACACTTTGAAGATCTTGGAGAATGCTGGAGGCAAGTGCTGAATTTTCCTTTTTACTGACAGAGTAATCAGTGCCCCTGTGGCAAGAGCTCGCTCACGTGCCATTTTCGTTAAGGTCAAGTCGGGGTTGAAGGATTCTGTAAGCCTTGCCCTGCTCCCTTCTGGAGCCCTGAGTGATCCCACAGGATGGCTGTCAGTGGCATGAAGGGGCATTTAGCTGTCAATCCTCTTCTCCTGTGCAATGCCTGGGTGTCCTTCCATGTGCTCTGTGCAGCCACGGAGAAGAGCAGAGAGGGAAGGGGCAGGGCCCAGGGCTGTGCCCTGGGGCTGTGCCTTGGGCAGCTCCTTTGGGAGCCCCAGGTAGCCTGAGGTGCTCCCGCTGCTGCTGCCAAGTCCTGGCCCTACCTGGGGCTGACTTCAGAGATGCTGGCAGCTCCCGGGACTCCTTTCTCTCCCGACTGCCCCACAAGGGACTCCTTCCATCCCAGTGTGGGGCCACTGCAGGCCCGAAGTGCCCCTGCCCCTGCTCCTGAGTGGGAAGCAGAGATGAGGGAATGCCTGAGAGGGCACCAGTCACCCAGGGGAGCTCACTGCCACTGCGGCCTTCTGCAGAATCTGCAGTGCCACGGAAGCTGTTCTGTTGTGGATTTCTTTGCAGATGAACCTGTTAATGAAGATGATCTCAATGATGATAATGATCTCGATGATGAATATGATCTCATTGATGAAGATGATCTGGATTCACGACCCATATTCATTCCTGAGCCTGTGGAAGATGGTGAGGGTAGGTCAAGTCCTTTCCCCTTGGGAGTGCTGCCAGCTCAGAGCCCACAGCTCGGCCAGGGGGGCATCGCTGCAGGTGCCAGGACAGAACCGTGCCCGTGTGTGCCCTCACTGTGCACAATCCTCTCACTGCTCCTGTGGCTCAGTGCTGCCCGTGCAGGTCAGCAGATGTGACAGGAGCTTCTGTGGCTTTTCAGTTACAGGTGTGTCTGCAGGGAGGACTTTTCCAGCTCCTTTGGTGGATACTGCACAAGAGCCTAGCTCCCGTCGCAGGGGTGAGTCGTGTGTCCCTGCTGACCCTACACGTTGAGCCCTGGGTTTGTGGGATCCATTCCTGGGAAATGGAAATACTTTAAGGTCCCCTGAAAAGGAAGAAAAAACCTATAGGAGATAGTAAGTTCCTGGAGGAATCCAAAGATCTGGACCAAATCCTGAGTGATCATGTTGTAAATAAGCGATGTGTATTAATTTGTGCTAAAAGAAATAAAGGAATTACAGGCAGGAAGGGAGACATCGCTGAAGTCAAAGGAGGGGGAGACAAAGCTGAGAGGGAGAGATTTGAAGTTATCTGCACTTGAATAGGAGAGGCTCAGCTGAACCCCCAAGCCTGACCACCCGGCTCATCTGCCCCAGATGGATTTGACTCTCCAATGAACATCCCCCTGTCTGCCGGAGAAACCCCACTCAGAACCTGAATATGATTTGTAAACCAACACTCAGACACCATGATGATTCCTTCCTAAAGTCCACTTGGAGAGACATCAGAATCCCAAAAGGGACCCATGAATACCATCACCCAAACACGGAACAAAGGGGGACCCTGCCTCAGGGAAAATAAAAAGTATAAAAACTGGACCCTGGAAACAGGATTTTGGGGCGAATGAAGGAGGACACGGTGCCGACCGGTCCTATGTTCGCATCCCAAATTCGATCAAATTTATCCTTTATTGTGGCTTGGTTTTATGGTGGATTTGTCTTAGTGTGGTTTTGTTTTGCCTGTGGTTTGGTTGTTTTTCTGTATTTTTACTCGTTGTAACGAGAAAATAAATTGTAATTTTTAATTCCGATATTGGCTCACCATATTTATAACAGTTCCATTATACTCCCTGTTTTAATCCCCATACATAAGACCCCCCATATGTGTCACATTATCATTTTGCTTCCTTGAGAGTTTATAGTGTCAATGTCGTCTCCTGTTTTCCATGATGCCCTACTGTTTAACACTGGAGCCTTGGTTCCATGAGGTTCCAAAACCTCACAATGGTCTCCTGGCTTCCAAGAGGGCCCACTGTGTCACAATGGCCCCTTGCTTCCACCAGCCGTGGAAATTTCACAGTGCTCCCTGGGTTCCTTGAAACCCCACTGTGTCACAACTGACACTTGGTTCCATGGGATGCCATTACAACACAATGGTGTCCTAGAATTCATCAGGCCCCACTGTGACACAGCTGAAACTTGGTTCCATCAAATTTCATTGTGTCACAATGATCTCCTGGGCTCCATGAGGCTGCACTTTGTAACTATGGACACTGAAATCTAGGAAGAGTGGCAACTGGAACCTGTGTTCCATGTTGCCCCACTATGATTACAATTGACACTGGCAGCCATGGCAGCCCATTGCTCCCCAAGAATTTCCTGCGTTCCCTGAAGCCCCTCTGTGTCACACTGGAACCTTGGTTTCGTGAGGTTCCACAACCTACAGTAGTCTCCTGCATTCCATGAGGCTCCTCTTTGTCACAAGGGACATTTGGTTCTGTGAGATTCCATTGTGTCACAGTGGTCTCCTGGGTTCCATGAGGACATTTCCTCAGTTTAGCCAGTCTTGGGGGTCTTCTCTGATGAAGGCTCAAGGTCCTCCTTGCATCTGAACATTTCAACTTTGTCTTTGGAGCATGCACAGTTATGGCGTTACTTGGTCCTTCTGAATCTAACTGGTCTAGATTCTCAATTTTGTGGCTAATTTGCTTTACATTTTGCAATTTCTCTTAGTACATCCTGCTTCCCAATACAGGTATACTTACCTATTTTTGAGATTATTCATTTGGCAAGTTTCTGTTTATTCAAGCATTAAGCGACTAGTTAACCATATACTAACCATTACATTCTGTAGACACTTATGATTCAGGTTATACAGGTATAGAAAGTTATTATTCAGGTTATATTGGTATTTTATAACTCAGGTTATATAAGCATCTTGTAACTTTGACCCAAGTTGTACAGGTAACAGTCGCTTAAGTCCCTTCCCAGAACAGGTGGGAAAACGCCTCTGGGGAGCGCGGCGCTGGGTGGGAGCAGCCGGCACGGCACCGAGAGCGCCCCTCACTCTGCCACCCACGCTGCTGCGGAGACCCTGAGTTTGCCCGAATCGAGCACGGGCGGCAGGGAGGGCAGCGGGCCAAAGGCGGCCACCGGTCATTGCCCTGGAAACGCCGGCCGTCCTCTGACTTCTTTGTTTGAATAAGGAGAGAGGCCATGGGGTATTTCCCATGGGGTCTCTCACATGGTTAGAGGATCCAGCCTCCTTTTTATTGACTTAATCTGCAAGACGTTGTTATAAATAAACCCTGTATATTGATCTGGGCTTGAGAAATTAAAGCAATTAAAGAATTGCAGGGCAAAGCCAGAGACACAGGAGAGCTCAATGGACTGAGGAATGTTGCCTCAATCTGCATTTGAAGAGAGGATTTCATCTGTGCCTCCCGACCTAATCACCCAGACTTCAGCTCCGAGAATATCCTCCGGCTTCCAATAACCATACCCGTCTGGAGAATAGACTTCACTCTCAATATCAATAAAATTTCCAGTTAATCCTCAGACACCATTCTGATTCCACTCAGGAAGAAGATTGAATCCAAAAAGAAGGACTATGAATCCTATAATCCTGCCCCAAACAAAGGAAAACCTTGCCTGGAGGGAAATAAAAAGTATAAAAACTGGACCCTAAAAGCAGGACATTGGAGTGAATGGCAGAGAGACACGGCGAGGGCCGGTCTAGCATTCGCTACCCATAAATTCAGTAGAATTTATTCTTTGTTGTGGCTTGGACTTTTGGCTGCTTCGTGGCAGTTTGGTTATTTGGCTGTTGTGTTTTCATTTCTTTTCTGTATTTCGATTTGCAGTAATTAGAAAATAAATTTTGGATTTTTTAATTCTGATTCAGCTCACCATATTTATAACAACGTCATGCAAACAAGTCAGAAGTTAAAACCAAAAAAAAGAGATCCTGGAACATCACTCACACGAATGTTTGAATCATATATAAACTCATGAATTTGCATGTACTCCCAGTAATGTAACAGTATATAGAGCACATTGTTTTAAGCTGTGTGTTTTCTGTCTGATCACCAAAAATACCCCAGTGCTGGATATTGTCCCTTTTTGTCTCTTATTAAACTTTTAAAAATTTTAAAGCGTAAACTTTGTTTTTCACATCCACAATTGCCTAGCCCTGGCTTGCATTGCCTTGTCTGCAGGGAAGGCAAGGCAAAGAATAGTAGGCAAGGCAAAGCAAAACAAGGAAGTTGTAGGTATGGCCAGGCAAGGCAGACATAGGCAAGGGAAGCAACAAGAGTAGGCTTGGAAAAGTTAGGCAAGGTACTGAAGGCAAGGCCAAGTGATTTGGAGTGCCTTTCCTTGGGAAGCAGAGGACACAGTGCCAATGTTGGTGGAGCTGATGTTAAGGTACCAAGGGGAAGGATAGTCCAACAAGACATTTCTGTCCTGGTCCCTTCTATGGCAACAACTTTCTGTCCTGGTGTATTTGGCTTGAAGCACTGACTCAATTCATACAATTATGGAGTCGGTATCATTTTTTGGAAGGTCATCTCCTAAAAGATTTAATTTGCCTTGTGGTTTCCCCTTCTCAGAGTTGGCCTTTTTGAAATTCTGGCAGCACACATCCTTTGGACAAGGTAAGCAGCTACACTGAGTCTTGGTCTGCAGCATATCTAGTGCCCTGGGCAGGTAATGCTCAGTAAATGTTCTGGCACCTTTGTATGGGATCAGTCCCTAGATGGTTTGCATTTTGGAGGAAGGCATGACATTTCTTTTGAGATGGGCTTCTAGTTCCTCTCTTTGGGAAAGAAAGCAAGTTTAGATGCGCACACTGGGTGCTCTTAGTGAATTTAAAGGCTTTTCCCAAAAGTCAGTTTTCTGGACTGGAGCAGTTGAACTGTGGGAATGCAGATGCCAAGCTGTTGAGCTTTTTGCCGTGGTAGCTTTAGTGTGTGAGCAGTCCCTCGTGATGTTCCATTTGGATCCTGACTCTATGAAACTGAAGGCTTAGGACAGTATCTAGAGCTGAGAAGGAAAGTGCCAATAGCAGGGTGTGTACTGGTAGTTTGAGGGGTGCAGATGAAGTTGTAAGCAGCAAGAGCTTTCTCATCTGGCACTTTGGTGAGCTCTGGTTTTGCCACGTGTTTTCAAGTTGGTGGCTGGATTCTGTAAGAGTGAAAAAATGTATTAAGCCAATGGAGTTTGTGTTGTCTTTCGAGTGTGGTGCAAAGAAGAGTGTGCAGTTAGAAGGAAAGATCAGGGAAATCTTTTTTGTGCTGGCACTGTTGATTTGAGAGCAGGGATGTTCCCAACCTGGCTCTGAACTCGGGGATTTCGAGCCTGGCTGGGTGCGTTTCCTTCTTTTGCGACTCGACATCACCATCGTGTGGTTATTTTGATGGGTGCTAGCAGCGCCAAGGAAAAAGGCAAGCGCTTTCCTAACCTGGCCCCATTCGTGTGGGGGCAGGTGGGAAAGAGCTCCACTGTGCATCCTGGTTCTTGGAGACTGACAGAATGTGCTCCCGCATGTAGCGGAGAAAGAAGAGGATTCGTTTCATTGTTGGCTGAGCAGTTTAAAGGCTGCAAAAGAAAAGGCAATTCCAGCATTGCCTCTTTGCTTCTCTGCAATCAGCTGCTCAGCATGTAACTCGCACCCATTGAACCGCATCAAACTCCCTGGACATACACACTTTCCCTCAAGCTCTATGCACCATCTCACCCTCTCCACCTCTCCAAACATTCAGCAGCTGGTCCCAAAGAAGAAGTCCAAGAACAAGAAGCCAGTGTTGGCCTTCATCTTCCCCTTGCCCTCTCGAAACTAGACCAAAGACATTACAGATTTCTACTTTCCTTCTCAACTCTCTATACATTGCATCATTACATTTTCTCAAGGTGGCAGAATCCACTGCTACAGGAAACCATTTCCAGATGCAGTTTGGACTGAGAGATTTGCCAGAACAGAAGGCATTTGCTGACCTTCCCTCTTTCCTGGGAAACCTGATATTTGCAGCACAATCACCTTCACACACCTTCAGCATTGTCAAGTCCAAGCAGCTGTATCTCACAGAGAAAGAAGTGTAAGGACAGAAGATGTTCCTAAAGTACCCCCTTCTCCTAGCAGCCTTTCCTGTTCTTTCCTATTCTATCATATGAACTGCAGTCTCACTCTGCTGCTCTGCAATTTTCTGCTCAGCTTCAAGTAAGGTCACGGACTTTCAAATTTGCAGAGACCAAGATGTCCATATCCTTTTGTACACAAATGTGTTCTGCACAAGAAGGAGGTGGACAATTTGCACTCTGGAAGAATGAAAAGGCATGGTGCTTCATAATGCTGAGATCAAACCTGTGAAGTACTGTAGTTGTGTGCACAGTGTACAGGCTGCAAAAGGAGCATTCCTGCCACTGCATTACCTGCCAAAATCAAGTTCTCAGTCATAAAGGGGAAGGTCTGCGACAGCTACCTGTGCTCATACATATTTCTATCTGAGCCCTATGTGGAAACAATCCCATTTAGCTTTAGATTCAACAACTATGTCAAAAGATGCTATAAGGGTATGTACATAGTGCAGAAGTGTGTTTGGTGTGGCTGACATGGGGCAAGGGGACTTGCCAGCACTGGCTTTTTTTTCTAGAGCCTGTTTGATGGGAGCAACTTCTGGACTTTGGCAAAAGAGCTGCAAGAGTGAAAAATGTGATGGCACATCTATTTGAGAAGGAAGGTACAGAGCCACAGCATGTTGTGTGTAGTTTAAAGGCTGCTTAGAGAAGTGGGTGATTTAGGAACGCCTTCTGTTTAATGCTTACTTCTCTCTGGAGCGATAGCTGCCTGGACCAGGTGTGAAGCCCTGAAGGTGTATGAAAGTGCAGTGGAGTTCAACGTGGGCAATAGATTGGATAAAGCAGCAAGAGTGTTCTCAGGTGACTCTGATTGTGAACGAGCTGTTTCTGGACTTTTGCAATGCGATACACTACCCACACATGCACGATGCTCTGAGGCTTCATTCTTCACCTTATGTGCGCTGGACAGAGCTGAAGTCCAGCAATGGCATTCAGCTTTGCTGCTTTTCAGTGTCTATACTGCATGCATCCACAGTGTGCTCTGCATGGTTTTTCCTCAGCTGTAAGGCCAATCATACTCTATGTTTCTCAGAGTCCAGACTATCCATCTAGCTCTTGCTCAGCACAATGTGCCAGGAGAGAAGCACTTGCTGCATTAGTTTTTCTGTGTCCAAGACTTTCAACACAGCACCACAATCTGGGCAACGAGAAGGGGACATGAAAAACATGGTTTTGTCCTGGTACATTTTTCTGTGCGAGATGTCTCTCTGGAGCCTTGGTCCTTGTGAGTCTGTCATATGCATGGTGAGACTTGCAGCTGAGAAGGACCATGTGGAGAGCACGGCAATCTGACAGCACAGGCTGTAAAGGAAAGAGGACTGCCCCCCAACTTTCTAAGCCTAAGTGGCTAGCCCCAGACAAGGGTGTTGTCCTGGCACAGTTCTTTGTCTGAGAAGTAAAAAAAGTAAAGTAAGGAATACACTGGAAAGTTAAGTGAGAAGCAAAGTAGAAACACTGTGAAAAGCAAGACAAAAGAAGATATGAGAAGAACAGAGAAAACTGAAGAGAAGGAAGACAAAGAGGACACACAGGAGACAAAGAAAAAAGACTAAACCACACCAAAGAGAGACAGGAGCCAAAAAGGGTGGGGACACCTTTATTAAGGTTTATTCAGCATTATTGGATGACTTTTTTTATTTATGTTTCAGGAAAACACATGGAAACAGCAATGTATACAAACACAAGGCTGTGCAATGCAAAACGTTCTGTGTATATTGAATTTGCTTTTTTACTGTAAAGAAATTTATACAGTTCCTAACTGGAAGGCGATAAAAATACAAATGCAATCCATGTACACACTGGTTAAAGTACAGTTTACATACAGAATGGTGGCAAATACAAACACAGAATAAAACAGGGCAATACAGGCCAAATACATATCGACACAATATAACCATCTTTCTATTTCTGAAAAATTTATTACATTTTGTTTTATTGTTACATCACAGGAAACCCAAAACAAAAAAAAAAATGCAGAGAACATGTGGGACAGAATAAAGACCTTTTTCACCTTTGTTAAATCCTGTTCACTTCTGTTCATGCTTGTTCACCAAAAAGCACTCTGGGAGAGGTTCAGCTGCAGGTCAGATGGTTGGTGAATGGGCTGATGGTCACCTCGTGTGTGAGACAGTGATTGCCTGGCGAGAGGCATGGAGGAGATGGTTGGGTGGAGGGACGCAAGAGTGGTGACACCACTCTGGCAGGCAGGCAGCCAACAATTTTAAGTAATTTAAAAATGTTAGAATTATGCAATGAGGCCAGAGGTTCATGAGTGGGATCACGGAATCCTGGGATCATGGAATTGCAGGATTGAGGTTTGGGGTGCCCCCTGCACCCCCCAAATCCCTGAGCCCCTTCTGATATTCTAGGGGTGTGTTTCCTGTACCCCAGAAATTAAAAATGGTTGTAAATATGCAAAAAGGTCAGAGAATTGTGAGCAGGATTGTTGGATCAGGATTTTTGTGTGCTCTTCCTGCAACACCCCCCTCCAGAGCCCCATGGAGTGTCTGGGAGTGCCAGTGTGTGAGTGGGGCACCCCTGTGCTGCTCCCCTTTTCCCACAGGTGCACTGTGCTGGCACTGGATCTCACCTTCCAGGGAGAACCAAAAAAAGTTCCCTGGGGCAACACTTGGATCACTGGGGGTGACCCCAAGACCTTGCAATGGGAAGAAGTGTCGTTACACCCTGGGGGTGACACTACTGGGGAGGTCCCCAAATCTGTGTGGTGAAACAAGGCTGCTCA
>VZDJ01001546.1:63749-81981 GCA_008694505.1 Cyanoderma ruficeps | reverse complement strand
CAGAATGAGACTCTCTCTCTCAGAGAATCTGCTACAAATAATGAGACTCATTAGCATAGGCTGTGTAGTGAGAGCTTGTGGCTGAGCTCCACTGCCTGGCTCTGCTCAGGAAACCTGGGAGTTCCCTGCTCCAAAACTGGATGATCCATGTTTTTTCCAGCCTATTAAAGCATTTTGACTTGTTTAACCAAAATAAGTTTAAATTTTGAACATTTGAACAGGCTGTGGAGGGAAACATCCATCTGCTTGCTGGTTTGGGTCACTATTGATCTTTTCAGCGTTCCAGAGGCTCGGGGAAAATGTGATATCGAGCACATTTCCAAAAGGGAACATTTTTGCATGTATACAAAGCTAAATTGATTACAAGAGTGCAGCCAGCACTGTGACAAATTTCAGCTGGTTGTTTTGCTGGTGCACCACAGAACAATTTTTTTTTGTGTCATTTCTGCACCATAATTCTCAAATTTCCTGAACAAAGCAGAATATCAAAGAGTGGAGTATTAAAGACTCATATCCACTGAACTATTCACAATATAAAATCTTAACACATCCCCAACACTAATTTAAAACATTCCAGCCATTGGGTGAAAATGAAAACTAGGAAAAAACCCCAAAACATGTGGCAGGGCTGAAAATCCAACTTGTTTTCACCACTCAGTTGCAGATAGCCCTGGTGAACCATAGTCCTTTTTATAATCCTCATTTTATATAATTTATCAGAGGGGCTAGCTGGGATCACTGTGGCTAAAGATTATCAACATTTCCATTACCATCACCATCACTTTATAGCTTGGCCATAAACATCCCTCAGAACTGTGATGGTCCAAGGCTTTGCTTAGCAAGAAATTTTTACCCTCAAAGCTTCGAGTGACTTAGGAACCATTAAGGAGGGCAAAAGGAAAATAAAAAGGTTAATTTTCCTCATGGTAGATGTTTTTTTCATTCTTCATAACATGGAAGTCTGGTTGTAATGGACACTGCTCCTTCCTATTTGCTTGTTTTCCTGGAAAATAGCTTTGTATCAGAGCAAAATGGGGCAAAAATAGGATTTTTTTTGGTGGTAGGTTTGTTTCTGGGATGGGGTTTGTGCTTGTGCTTCTGCAGAAGGGCAGAATTGGGATTTACCCCGGGTGTGATGTTTTTCCCTCTCCGTTAACAATGGAAAAAAAGCCTAGACATAGTGTTGTGAAACTGCACTGAAAGAGGAAAAACTGGGAGTGATGAGAACTGGAGCAAATGCCCTTTTGCTGGATACAATGGGATAATTTTATTCATAAAATGGCAAACAATTTCCATGCTGGAAAGCATTTTGCTCTTTCCTAGCAGGGAAACAATGGGCACAATTCATGCAAACACCAAGGAAAACACGTTTGAAGGCAGAGAGAGCTCCAGAGGCTCTGTGTATGTGTGGTAAATGCTCCTTTAATTCCACATCCAGTCCTGGAGCTCCCACAGGGATCATTGCCACACGTGATGCTGTGCCCTGGATCAATAGGTTAAAGCTTCCTCATCACTTTCTACCAGTGGGTCAAATAAAGCTTATTTTTAGCTCCCAAACCATCTTTGTGCTGTGGTATCTGAGAGGGAGGAGCTCCCTGAAACCTGTTGGATTTGAAATTCTTTCCTGTTGGAGTGTTATCAGTGTTATTTCCTTGTGAGCATCAGACAAGGGGTTTGACCCTGATCTGTTTATTTCCCATTAGGGAAGCCCATTAAAAGAGATTAGAGGCCAACTCAAAGTGCACAAATCATTCCTATTGCTACTGAGAGCCAGGAAAATAAGAGAAAAGAATTTTATTCATCCCTTACCAAGCAATTCCAGGTTCTCTATGTCAGGCAAATATTCAGGAAATATTCATCCACATTAACACATGGACAATGCCAGGATGCCCAGGAAAATCCTATCTCCTGGCAGCACCTGGGGCCTCACCAAGAAAACAAAAAGAATTAGAACTAAAATTAAAATGAAAATTAAAACTAAAATTAAAGTTGAAATTAAAATTACAATTAAAATTAAAATGAGTGTTATTCCTGGCAAGGAGGGAGATAAGGTGTTAAATAAGCCTGGCAAGGGATGCAGGGCTGTAACACATCCAGGAATTCACATCTATAAGAGCTCAGATGGGACATGAGATTTGTGGGAATCAGTGGCATGGCACCCATGAATCTATGACAAAATACAATATTTCATAAATAAAAATATCTTCTACCCAGCATTGCTCACAGCCACAATGTCCCACCTGAAATTTATCCTTCTGAGCAGATTTTTGGGAAGACTGGGAAGAAGGGTTGTGGTACAAAATTACATTGATTTCTTATTTAAAATAGACTTTCCTGGGGTTTTGTCTCTGTGCTGACTCTGTGTGAGTGTGTGGGTTTTATTCTTTCATTAAATAAAAACCTAATGAAAATAAAGATCTCTAAAGTTGGAGGCCGGGAATGACTGCTGCTTCTGGAGAGAGGCTGTTAGCTCTGTCTGAGGTATTTTATTACCGAGAGCTCCAAAACCACTCCTTTGCTTGCAAAAACAGCTACATTTTACTTTGGCAGCATTTGGGGGAGGACTCTGACTGACTGAGAGGTCGATTTTCTACATTTTCTGTACAATTCAAAATGCAGAAAATACAAATTCAACTTATACCCAAATTAAATTCAAACCCAAAAAAGACACTTTTTGCTTACACAGAAACAGCCTCAGCACTGCTGCATGCAGGAGCTCTCCTCTTGATGTTTTTTTCCCAAGATTTGGCAAAAACCAAATTTCTAAAAGGTTTTCCTTTATCCACACATCACATTCCTGCATCCTGGTAAAACCTGCTTGGAGCCATTCAACTCCAGGAGCTGAGGATGCACTAAGATACACCAAACACCTGAGTGTGAAGAATATCAGGCAGACAAAATATGAGTCAGGATTGCTCTGACTCGTGTTCTCTTGTGTATCCAGAGGGCTCAGGGAATTCAGGAGGAAATTCCACAGGAAGTTTTGTGCCAGGTTTTGCCGTGGCTGCCTCCTCCGCTCCAGTGCTGCATCGCCATTTTATGGAGCACACGAAATATTTGTGGATTCATTATTTCCACCACTATTTCCCCCAGGAGCTGACATGAAACTTCAATTATTTTAAATTTAACTCACTAGAAATACTGAAAATTGCTTTGAGCAGCCAAGGCTGTACCTAAAATACAACAAGCAAGCTCTGCTGTACATAAAATACAAAAACCTCTTTCTCTGGTCCAGTTCTCCATGTGCCTGGTAAAATAGTGGAATGCAGAATAACAGGCTTAAAAAACTCCTTAATTATAGAATAACAGGTTTAAGAACCCTTATTCTGGACCAAAACCTTAAAAACTGGCAGGGGAAATATTAAATTCTGCAGCGGGAGTTTACTGCCTGGGTTTTATCTCTTTTCCAGCTCCAGGTTCCAAATGAGGGTGCAGATCCCAGCATCCATCCTGGTCCTGGAGATGAGGGAGGTGGATCCAGTGGTCAACATCCTGCTGGTGTCTGCTCCATTCATCACCATCATCAGGGATACTGCTCTGCCTGTCAGATTGTTTGATCCATAATTGGATCAAAAGTGGGTATTAAAGGGAATATTTCAGGCTGGTGAAGCCATGGCCCTGGGTCACTTGGGAGAAGAAAAAAGGACAGTGTTAACTGAGGAATTCCCAATTAGAGGGTCAGCAGAGCTGCATGGAAAAGAGAAAGGAGAGGGAGGAGGCTAAAATTACAGAGCAGTAATGCTCTGAGTAATCCAGCAATCAGGGATGCTGGGCTGGGAAACCAGGAGAAGATGGCACCAATTTTTCCATAAGGAAGGGGGCAGGATGGCCCAGTGACAGCACAGCACTAACTGGATCGTATTTCAGAGTGGAGAAAATTGTGTAGATGGAAAGAGACATGGCTTATGGAGGTGGTTTATGAATAATCACAGTTTACATGCTGTCTTGGTTTAGAAAGACAGGTATTTGCCAGGGAAACTGGAGTTCCCCTTAGAATAGAGAATGTAAACCCCTGCCCCCCCGCCAAATTATAATTTTGCAATTAAGGGCTCTCAGGCAAAGATTTGGGAATAGGAATAACAGTTCTTTACTAGGAATATCAATAATACAAATGTGGTAGAAAAACAAAACCACCCCACCAAACCAGCAAACAAACAAACAACAATTTTGGAAAACCCTGACAAGGTCAGAGCTACAACCTGATGCCCTGTTGGTCAGGGTGTTGGAAGCAGTCCAAAAGTAAGTCCTCCTGGAGTGGCAGATGTGGTTCTGTTGAGGTAGAGATGATCCTGTAGCCGAAAGGGTCCAGAGGTGTTGAGAAGGGTCCAGTCTTCCTCCGGTAATTGGATGAAGCAAGAGGACATCCTGGTCCCAAGTCCCAGTTTTATCCAGGTAGGAATAGTTGGCTCCTTCCACTGGGTGGAGCATCTCTCAATAGGATAATGGAATGTGGGTATGTGTTGGGAAGGGGAACAGCTTGGGGAAGAAAAACAGCCTGGGGAGTCGTAATGGCCCATCATGGAGAAAGATAAGAAGCCTGGGGAGTCATAATGGCCCATCATGAAGAAAGATAAGAACAATGCCCTACCTGGTACTAACCATTGGGCCATTATCAAAGGCACCTGCCCCCTCCCTCCAGAGTAAACAAGGGATAAAGAGGAAACAACCCCCCAACTGTTTTCAGCAGATAAAAATGGAATATACTCTATAACCCAGGACACATGCTTTAAAAAGTCCCATCCCAGCAGAACCGGGCATGAGGCTGCAGCCTCAGCCTTCCAAGGTGGGAACAGCCACATGGAGCTAAAATGGGGACAGAAGTGCCACTCCTGAGAGTTAAACAGAAAATTCCCAGCTTTGGAAATACTTGGGAAATCCTTGGGGCAGGCTGGCTGCTCCCACACCAAGCTCATTTAGTGTCCTGGCGTTTCTCCTGCTCCAACCCATCTGTTGTGACTTTATCACCATAGACTTCAAATGAGTTGGATTTCTCCTGAATCAATCCCCAATTAATTACCTCGGCTGAACATTGTACAAAGGACCAATTTTTATTTCTTTCCCTGCCCATGTGACTGATTCACTGGTAATGGAAATCTTTGCCTTCAGGCAGAGGAACAATGGTAGCCGGGTCTTCTGCTGCCCATAAAAGCCAGAAAAACTCAGAGATATTGCTCTCTTTTTCCCATTTTCCATTTTTTATAGACATCTACATCCAATCAATCGTAACAAACATCTTCTCTAAGCTCCTTGTATATTTTTTAAAGGTCTGACTGGTGAAACTCCTGGAGGAAGCAATGGGAATTTGGCTGTAAATGGGCAATTTGTGGGAAGAAACACTCATTTATGATTTTTTAATAATTTCTATGAAATGTTACAAGTCATTTTACTGAAACCTGCTTATTTGTCTTGCACTGACCTCACCAGAAACACTCATCTTGCTAAATTGACCAGCAAGCCACATTTATTTGAGCCATTTAAATGGAGAAATATCAAGTGACTTATAAAATGCAGAAGCTGGAGCAGAGGATTCACATTTGTAGAATCTCATCTTTCTGCCACTGGTTAAACCCATCCACTTTAATGGCAGCAGATCGTGAGTCACAAGCCTGTAGGAAACAGAGAAAATCTGTCCAAAGTCTGGAATATTTGTGGTGTCAGGAGGGACAACAGCAGGGCTCGGGCACCACAGAGCTGCTGGAGAAAGAAGGTTGAGGAGCTGCTCTCCAAGGGTCTCCAGACAGCAGGACTTTTTCCACCAAGTGAAAGGAACTCACCTGTAGGATGGAGAATCTTTGTCCACCCTGTTTTTCTGAGAGAAGTCTGTCAGTTGTGCCATGCAGTGAATTTTATCAATTGATGAAGCCATTTTCCCTGGAGAATAAGCCCTTCTCCCCATACTGGGGATGTGCCCAGGAGATGGGCTGTGTTTTGATGACACAAGAGCGTGTTTGGGTTTGCTCTTTCCTCCTCCCTCAGCTCTTCCTAGTTCTCCCTCCTCCTCCCGACTCATAAATAATTGAGCTGTATAGAACAGCCAGAATCTACCCAGACCTTCTTACAAAAGAAGGTATTCTCCACTGGAAAAACTGGTGTATTTGCAGTTCCAGTTTATTATTTGATCTCTTTGTTGTTTATAGTGTAAATAAGGAAGACTGGGATTTGGGACCTGCCTCCCAAAAACCTCTGTTAAAAAGGAAATTGGGTTATTTTGCTTGGCTGCTATAAATACTTCATGAAAATGTCTACTCTGTCAAAGAGAATGTGAATTTGCTGAGTGTTGAAAGGAGCTGAAGAAATGCACATTAAAGATTCACAACACAGCCCAGGCTTCATTCAGGAGAGGCTTTCTCGTGATTTTTTCAGGTGATGGGATCCTTTGCAGACATGAGAATATTTGTATTTTCCTTTGACTAAAAACCTGCTTTAAAGCACAGCTTGATGGTCTTATTCAAACAGAGATGATATTCAAAGCTGGCAATTAAGGACTCAGGTTTTGGCCAAGGCATCACATCCCCACTGCTGAAATATTCAGTGCTCAGTGCTGGCAGTGGGTTTGTCTCACTTGGTGAGGAGCAAACTCTGGATTTGAGCTCTGCAGGTCACCTCAGGTGCCTTGTGACAGGGCCACATTGAGCTTCTCCATGTCCTCCTCATTGAATCCAAAATTAAATAGCCCTAAAGTCACAGAATCCCAGGATTTTTGCATTATTTCCCACCCTGTTGATTGTGGGGATATGTAGGGTGCATTGGCCAAATGGTCCATGCCATTTTAAGTTGTATTCCAGTTATTTTGGTTGGACAGGGCTTGGAGCAGCCTGGGATAGTGGAAGGTGTCCCTGCCCATGGCAGGGGGGTGGGATGGGAATGAGATGAGCTTCAAGGTCCTCCTTCCAACCCAAACCACTCTGAGATTCTGTGATTCTCTCTTGGATATTTCCAAGTGGTTATTTTTCAGTAGCCAAGCCCAGCGAGTCCTGCATGTGTAACACAACACTTGCATATTCTAATTAAATCCTGAATTCTATTTGTTTATTGAATACTTGTCCATAGTTATATCTGATTTAAACCTGCCTACTATTTTTCCCTAAAAAAACATTATTTATTTGAGTAGATCCTGCAATCCATTTCTCAGGGCAGCGCCTCTCCCTACAGTCGTTTGGGCGGTTCTGTGTCTTGCTGTGCTTCCATTCTTTTTGAAGGAAAATGAAATGTTCCACATGGATTAGCATAATTTCTTGTGTGAGTGACTGTTAAAGCCATTGACTAATGTAGTGGCGTATTTTAAGGTTTTACCAGCTTTTATATGCATCTGTTCATTTTATATTGTTTCACAATGGTTTTCCCCATTCACCTCATGTTTTACCCCATTATGTTTTACCCCGGTTATCGTTATTAATCAATCATAATTTATGTGACATCTGGAGACTGTCTGTCACTTCGAAGCCTCACCTTTTGTCTAGAAAGTTCTGGTGAAGGCTTTGAGTGATTGGCAAGGTCTAGGTTCTCCTTCCCGCTTTGTTCCTTGATTTGTTCTATGGGTTGTCACTTAGGTTTTGGGTCACTCCCTTCCCACTCTGGATTGGTTCAAAGCTGTAACCTCCCCACTCCCCCACCCCCAGATTTAAGGGGAGAACCAGCGAGTTCGGCGGGCTGACTCCTGGGTGGAAGGAAGTCGTGTGAATTTAATAAAACCCAGTTGAAGTTCCCCACCGGAGTTCCATCCCTTTATTTCTCACATTGTTCACGCTTCTGCCGAGGCAAAGACCCACAGGATCGGAACTGTATTCCAAAATACAGGACTGTACCTTTTTGCGACACCGGTGCCAGAGCTAGCCTGGAAGAGCGGGCAAAAGCCCCGAGAGAAGCACCACACCATCGCAGACTAATGCAGTTTGCAAACCAGAATATTTTTCAGGGAGATGAGTTCCTTCTGGGCAGATATGCAAATGCAGTCTTCCTTTTATTCAAATATCTGAGGAATTATTTGTGGGGAATTAGTTTGTGATTGTTCCCAAATCAGTATAAAAAGCACTTGGACACTGCCTGCATATTAAGAGTAGTTATTTATAACACTTAATTACTCAGCAAAGGTCACAAGGGATAAATGGTGCTTCTGGATTCAGACAAACATAATTCATTAAGGATTAACATCTGTCTGGTAGTAGAAAAACACAAAGTAGCTACTTAGCCTTCACTAATTTTGCTAAGATCAACATCCTTTAGGGTTTTGGCATATTTTATCTATTTTCTGTGCAATACTGATGCAAGGAGTTATTGATTGGGATGTTCTAAGGTCAAGCCCTGGGTGTTTATGGAGCATCAGGGGTTGGAAGGTGATAAAGAACAAACCCACAGCTCTGGCACTGCTAAAATTGGCAGCCTGAGGTAGTCCAGGATCCAGAAAAGGAAGGTGACACCTTCCTAGGGTATTTCTGGGCTGAAATCACCTCAGCAGGAGCTTGTACCATGCCCCAGGAAGCTTGGGGTAATCAAATGCAGCCCAGAAATGAGGCAAGTTCCCAAAGAGTGCGGAACTGACCCGGAGCAAACCAGGAGTGGAGCTGAAGTGGTGCCTCTGCCAAGGGTGCTCCTGCATTGACACAGAGATCCAAGAGCTCTTGGAGGAGAGGGAAAGGGGCTTGGAGATGATGGTGAGCTGGTGCCAGGGTGACCCAGTTAAAGTGAGATAAAACCTGCCAACAGGGAAGTGTTCTCTAGGTGTCCCTGTCCCTGTCCAGTTCATGAAGTGAAATGCAACAATATCAAAATATTTTCCATAATCACCACACTCTACCCTTGTCCACGTGGACCCTGCATCAAGAGTGATCCAGGGAAATTCTGTAAGCAAGACCCATCTCCTCTCACTTCATCCAGCCCAGGAGCAACTGGTGCCCATGGAGGACTTCCCTGGGCAGCAGCACTCTTTTCATCTGTCACCAACTTCCCCATGCCTGGGAGTTTTCATCTGACCAGCAAGAAAAAGCAGATTTCTTGTTGAATTAACAATATCCCATTAAAATTCAGCTGGAGACGTCTCTGGCTTTGGTGGCAGCACATCCCTTTGGGCATCTCTCTTGTAGGTCAGACATCCTGAGGTACCACTGAAGAAACAGAACTTTTTTACTACAGACAAGAAGAGATAAAAGGGAGAGAAAGATAATAATTACAGGCTGAGCAGAGGGGAAAGAAATGTTATTAGTGGCTCCAATGACCTGTCTGCCCAGGGCATTGGAAGTCCACCAAAATAAACAATTGGTCTGGGAGATGTGAGTAAATAGATAATGCAAAATGTATGTTCTTTCAGTTTCTTTGTATTTAATGAATGCAGTGACTCCACAAACAGGTTGTGTCAGACATGGCGTCCAGCAGAACACATCAGCTGAGCTGCTCTGACAAAAAACAGGTCACAAAGGGTGACCTGCTCAAAACTGCAAAGACACTTCTCTGTGCACCACCAGGACACGTGGTCCTGTGAGACTTGACATTGCAGCAGAAAGTTCTGCAGTTGCTTGGAAGGTGAATTGTGCTTTCCTGCTGAAATGGAGAGGGATCAGTATGGCAGAGCACTGAGTTGTGGAGCCTCAATCCTGCTGGGACAATGTGTAGTCACAGGAGTGATAATCACCCGTGGAGGGAGGTAAATTTGTGCGAGGGCACAACACAGAGGAGCCTCAGCTCAGGTTTGCTCCACAACAACTCCATCCATGGGAAGTTTAGTCCAGTCCCACGATTAGGCTTCTAATCTTTGTATTTAATCTACAAAATGAAAGATGGCCCTAGCCATGGCTTGGAACGGGATGATTTTGAGGACCCTTCCAACCCAAACCATTCTGTGATTCTATGAAAACAATGAAAACCCCGAATCCCTGGTCATCAGGCTTAAGCAAAAAATTCCAAGTCTTTTTTAGAGCAGATTTCCCTGAGGTTTTTTTAACATTTCTTCTCAGGTGTGGCAAAATTCCACTGGCTCTGCAGGAGGACCTGGAGTGCTAATGAATGTCAGCAGTTCCTGAAGAGCCTGTGCTCTGCATGGTAATGACGGGCCCAAGGCAGCGAGAGGTGAGTGGGCGACAGAAAGTAATAATTGTGGTGTCGGAGGGAAAACAAATGGATCGGCTCCTGGGAAATGCATCTCATCTGCATGGCAGGGTTTCATCTTTGTATGGGAAATGGCCAAAGGTGGGATGAGAGGGAAACATGGAAGTGCAGGTGATCTATCATCTGCAAGGATCAGTTCTGGGTATTTGGCTGTTGGTATTTGAAATGGTTTTTCCTTGGAAGATGGTACAAAGCCACACTATTTTCCCTGGTGGCTCCAGGTGTTCTCACCTCACACCTTCTCCAGCCATTCCATAGAATCCCAGGATGGTTTGGGTTGGAAGGGACCTTAGAGATCACCTATTCCACCCCTTGCCATGGACAGGGACACCTTCCACTATCTCAGGTTGCTCCAAGCCCCATCCAATCTAGCCTTAGACTCTTCCAGGGATGGGGCAGCCACAGCTTCTCTGAGAAATCCATTCCAGGCCCTCCCCACCTTCACAGGGAGGAATTTTCTCTTAATATCTGATCTAAACCTGCTCTCCTTCAGCCTAAAATTATTTTCAGATCACATCTGCCCAGCTGCATGAGAAACAACTCACTGGGCATTGTGAGTGGCACACACTCCACTGCTATATTTTTAAAATTTAATTCAAGTCTCAGATTTTCAGAGCAGAAAATTTTAATTGAAACAATGGCCATGAGCACAGGGTCTTTCTGCAGTGGTTTTGAGCATCAATAACAATTAATTTCTAAAGTTCCTTATATGGGTTATTTGTGTAATGAGCTCAGGCAGTGTCTGGAGTCATTGCAGTTATTCCAGGTGAGAGCAGGTGGATTTCAGGTAAGTGATGATCTGTGCAGAAAAGCAGACTCCTCCCAACCTCAGTGAGGGGTCTGAGCCCTCAGCCTTCACCCAGGGGCTGCTGTGTCACCACTGTGCGGGTGTTCGTGGCTGCTTACCGGCTAGCTCGCTCACTGAGTAAAGATTCAGGGGTACAGCTTAGTACCTTTTAGGTTTGGTGAGTCTGAACCTCAAGCAGAAGTGTGGCAAACGGTGTGGAAGAAAGGAGGACTCTCACGTGGGTAACAACCAGGTTTTATTCCACCCGGAGGGTCCATTTGAAAGTGAGGTCTGGCCCTCGGGTTTCGGCTTAAGTACAAGGGGCATAGACAGAGCAGGGGAGAATCTAGAACCAATCCAGTGACGGGAGGAGTGACCAAGAACAGGGGAAAATTAGCAGAACAATCTATGAATAAAAAGGGGAATGGGGAACTTGAGAACTTGCTGAATCACCCTGAAGCCTCACTAGAACTTTCCAAACTTTTAGGGCCGAATGGCAGTGTGATTGACAAGACTCACCACTCAGGAAAGACCAAGGGGGGTTTGAGCATGGGGGTATTGGGACAAACCATTACAAAACAAATAACAAAAGCATACAGAATTTTGGAAAACCCAAAATGCGCACCGCAACACCACTGCACAGAGGATTTTAGGAAACATCATAGCTTGGCTTCCTGCAAGGAGAAAGCAGCAAAGAGCAGGAAAATCAGGAGAGCAGCTACTTCTAGGGGAATCCCAAACATGAGCAAAGGGCATTTTGGCCATGAGAGGGGACTTCTTGCCCAGCCTATCCTAAAGAATTTCAGCTGTTCCTCCAGGATCAGCAGCATCTGTGTTTTTTAAGCAAGCTAAAAAGTACAGGCTGCTCTCTGCCCACTTCATAACGCTCAGCTGGGAAATCCCAAGGATGTGGAGCAGAAGTAATTGGATATAAAATGACAAAGTGGCATTATTATATATAATAGACTTTCTGCTGAATCAATACATGTCAGGAAGCATTTTGCTGTCCCCAGCTATCAGCAAAGAAAGTTCTCCAAGGGAGATCAGGGAAGGAGCAGTTTGTTACAGAGCCACCTCAGAGGAAGGCAATAATCCCCTAATATGATTTACCCTAATCAAATTTACCCTTCCTAACCATCCTATAAAGTATTTACACAGCTTTTTTTCCTCCCACAGAAAGTCAAGAGAAAAGTTTCCAAGTGTTTAGGTGAATCAGCTGGTGTGCTAAAATCCAGGATTTTTAACCCACACTATGAGGATATTTTCTGAGCAGTGACCCAGGAAAGCACAGCCATCGGTGCCCAGGTCCCCTCTCCTTGGTAGATTTCCACCCTGATTAACAAATGGCTTTCCTTAAAATAGCCTCATCCTTCCCCAGAGCTCCTCTCCACGCTGTGGTTTTCCATCCAATCCCTCAGAGCAGCAGGGCAGGGCAGGGGCAGGTAAAGAGCCTCTTGCACACCTGTGACACACCCGGGAACACTGACAAACCCCCAGTCTGAGCATCCTCCACTCTGCTGACACTGATCAGGGGCAGAAATCCCTTTAATGACTGCTCCAAGCCCCAAAGCACATCTCAAACCATGTGGGCACAACTGGAATAAGGTGACAAAATATCCAAGCAGGCAAGCTGCTGCACAGCTCTCCAAAAATCCCCTCTCCCTGCTCCTGAACAACCCCCCTGGAGCAGCCCTGCCCTTTTCTCTGCTCATTATCTCCACAGAGACTTCCCACCACCAGCAACCCTCAGGATACAGCTCATTGTAGCAGATAAAAACCCACCACAGCCTTATCAATGCCACAGTAAATAATACCAGAAATTAACTTTTTTTTTTTTTTTAGCAGTAGGCACTTCCTCAAACATAACCTCTGCTCCTGTGAGCAAAGGTCCTTCACCAAGCAAGGACAGGATGCCCAGAGCTAGAGTACCCAGGGTGTTGCTCAGCAGGCTCAGGTAACAAATGACCTGCCTGCTAATTAAAAGCTAATTATGTCCTGCAAGAAATTGCTACCAGGTGTTCTGAGTAAATAAAAGGAGAGGCTGGGCTAGTCCTAGTCTTTCTCCCAGCCTTGGGAAGGGGAGTTCTTAAAGGGCTCTTCTGGGAGTTCTTTGCCTTCAATTTTATGCAGATTATAATTATTTCATTAAAGTTTTCTTGTTTGTGCCTTGGGTGCAGTGTTATCTCTTGGCTGGCTCTGCAGGAAAATGTCCTTTTCTGTTTTGCTCTGGCTTTCTTTTATTTGAATAAATTTAACTCGCGTGTTACTGTTGTCCTGAAAAACAAACCAAGGAATCTGCAAAAAGCTTTTGGGAATGCTTAATGCTTGTCCCTGGTTACCTGACAGGGGGATGAGGTTGGAAAGGAAAGCCCCTGGAACTCCACCTGGGGTGATAAAAACATCTCTGTGTTGCAGGCGTGGTTAAAATTCCAATTCCAGCTCTAAATGAGCAGAAATTATCATTCTCCATAGGATGCAAACCTCTAAATCCTCTGAGCAGTCACAGCCCCCAAAACCTGGGCAGGGAAACTGTTTTTAGGGGCAACCAAAGGACGGAAGAAGCAGCAAATACCTCTCAAGTGATGAAATAGACCCCAAATTATTCTTGTCTGGCAGAGGTGATCTGGGGTCATCACATGCCCCTGGCAGCTCCTGTTTCCAGTGCCACATCCAGGCTGCCACCTGCAGATCCCATCACTGGAAAATTAACTATTTCTGGCCAAACAGCCAGAATTTGGCTGTTGCAGGCACTCAGTTGTGGATGTGGGATTGTGTCTTCATTTTCCTGTTTGGATACTGTGGAAGTGGGACAGGCCTGAGCTATTCTAGGGTAAAATGATGCAAATTCCCTCAACACACAATTCCCGTGCTCTCCTTTACTCCCCTGTGATGAAAGTCCATTGCATTCCTTTTATTTCCCCCTCAGCACAAAACTTTATATGGTGAGTGCAGGATTTTCTCTTTATAAAAGGTGTGTGTCAACCCAGCTATAAAAAGTTTGTAGGATTTGATGTTCCTGAAAATATGCAGCAATGGGAAAGGGGAGACTGGGAAAAAGCTCCCCAATGTTCATAGCTCAGCTGGCAGAGTTGAGTTTATCTGGGAGGGAAACCTTGGATGAACTCGGTGGGGCCAGAGGAGGAGGAGGGGTGGGAGAGGCCTCCTGGGTGCCATTCAGGATCCTTCCCTGTGTATTTTGCTGCCCACATCCCATTTAAATGCCAAAGCAGTCTCCAGAACCACATGCCAAGTCAAGGAGGACACATTTATCTGTCCCAGCCCATCTGGAAATGTGACCTGGGATGACACAGGGTCCTGAAGCACTGCAAACTTACCTTGTGCAGTGTTTTACAGCCGGTAGGGATTGCTCATTTAAATGCTTTGTCTCTGCTCCCATGATGTGCACAGCAATATCCCATTATTGTGTTCATTTATCATTATTACATTATTGTGTTCATTTATCTGTGACATTTCAGCAGAGCTCTTGCAGATGCCTCTGAGCAGCGTTCACAATGATGATAGTTTAGTTTTCTCCTTTTCAGAGTGAATTTTTCCATACCTCAGAGCTGGGAAGGCTCATTTTAGGAGAAATCTCATCTTTTCTATCATTCAGTGTAGATTCATACTTTTCTTCAATCTCAAATCACCCTCTGACTGTGACAGCCTGGGCAGGGAGGAATCAGACCTGTGGACACTCTCAGGATTCTCTTCCAGGTTTGGCATCATTTTATTTCCCTGTTTGAAAGGCCATGGTGAGATCCCAACGCCCACAGCAGCCAAGACCAGGTTTAATCATTAATGTGATACAGGCCCCTCCTTCCCACCCCTAAAAGTAATTCTTGTTGAGACTTCAAATGGATAATTGACTGGAGCTAGCAAAGCTCCTGTAATCCAAAACAAGCTGCAGGATTTAAATCAATATAATGCAATTCCTCATTTTTATCTCAACAGGGTGAGCCCCCAAGGAGAGGGGAGGTAGCCATGGAGTGGATAGAAAAGATGTTTCCTTGCCAAACCTTCCTGCCTTACCCAGTGGATAAATTCTGATTGCAATAAAGCTGGTGGGGGAATATTGATTTCCTTGATCACACAGTTTTAGTCCCTCAATATGTTTGTGTTGCCTTGGTCTAGCCAGGGGTTGGATGAAGAGGTTCGTGTTGGTCACTGGAGTTCCATTTCCAGGCATTTCTCCTGTCCCTGTGCTGTTACAGGAGGTTGTATTGGACTCTGCTTTGGTGAATGGAGGATTTATGAAGGAAGGAATTGCTCCCTGTGAGGGTGGGGAGGCCCTAGAATGGATTTCCCAGAGAAGCTGTGGCTGCCCCATCCCTGGAAGCACCCAAGGCCAGGTTGGACGGGGCTTGGAGCAACCTGAGATAGTGGAAGCTGTCCCTGCCCATGGCAGGGGGTGGAATGGGATGATCTTGAACATCGCTTCCCACCCAAACCATTCTGTGATCCCACAAAATACCTTTTATTTTGCATTGTTCATAAAATTGTAAAAATCAAATTTGCTTTGTAGGGAAACCACTCAGGCACTTCCAGCTTGTGGCACATCACCCCTGGCTCAGACCACGCTCCCATCACACCTGCCACCAGCCTGAATCCCAGACAGCTCAGTTGGAGAATTCCTGCTGGGATTTGCCCCTTCCCACCTCTCCAGGGATCTTCCAGCCCAGCAGCTCCTGCAGCAGCCCAGTTTTGCAATGATTTCGTGGCCCTTCCCCTGCATGAGGCGAAGGCTGAGGAAGAGCAGGGAGTTCAAGCTCTGCCAAGGAGTGTTTCTATTTCTGGCTGGTGCTGCTGAGCCTCTGCTCTGCTCTGCGTGGGCTGGGGGGGAGAGAAAAACACTGACACAGCAACTGGAGTGATTTTGCCTTGAATGGAGACGTGCAAAATCCCTGATTTGGGTAGAGATGGGATCAATGTGTTCCTCTGCCCTTGAAAAGCGGGAGGAGATGCTTGTGCCTCTTCCAACTGAGAAAAACCCCTGACTCATTCATGCCTCACCTATACACTACATCCCAGGTCCTAAATGGAATTCTCAGGATGCCTCAAAGTCCATTAAACCCAGCAGAGTTCCTCCTGGTCAGGGAAAGCAGGCTGGAGTTTGTCTTTCTGATAGTATAGGGTTAAAAGGATTTCTGAGGCAGCAAGGCCTAAAGAACAGAATGTCAGCTTCACTGTAACCAGGATGTTAGTTTCATGGTATTGTTTTAACTAAATCAAGTAGAACTCTGCCTAGGCAATGGGAAAGCTGGAGGGGGATGAACGTCATTCTTAGTTGAACATGTAGGCTCTAAAAATAAAGCTAGATATTAGGTCAGGTAGGTCTGTACCTAGATAATCATCAATATGATAAATTACATTATTGTTAATTGTAACGTTTATTTGATAACCGGTTATGATTATCATCTTCAATAAGAATCAATTGTTACAAGTTTATGCTTGGGTAGAATCAATGGAATAATAGGGATTTAATGATTAACATGTACAGTTATGTAACGGGAAGGTATAAAACCGTGTCTATTTTGTGATTGTCAGAGTCAGATTTGGGTTTGTATCCTGTACCCCGACTCCCAGAGCTCTTCAATAAAGCACCTGCATATAATCATTCTGTGATTATGTGTTTCAATGCTAACATTTCCATGCATTAATATCACATGCCAGAAACGTGGAGCTGCACATCCTCACCTGACCCTGAGATGGATCAAAAGATCAATAAGATTTCAGTTTACATCATTTATCTGTAATTCCAGATGCCTTTAAGCAGCTAAATTACTAAATTCTTTATTATTCTGACTTAACCAGAAAGCAGCAATCATTTCTTCCCTCAGAGTGGGAGCATGGAGATATTTGCTCTTAAATTCAGTGCCTGGTGTGGGTTTGTTCCCAAAATCTGTTCTTGGTGGCTGAGCAGGCCAAATATTTACCAAGCTACAGAGGACAAGGTGGGAAAGGCCAGCTAATGCTGGGCTGCCCTGGTGCCATTTAAATATTTATATAGAGCCATCAGCTGCTTGACCTGTTCCCTTCTTTATTCAATAGATCCTCTGGATAAATGAACAGATCCTCTGGATAAATGAACGAGGCTTCTGCCACTTCCATTGGGATTTAGAGCCAAATCCCACAGTTTGCTGTGATTTGGGGGTGGCATACTTTTGCCATAAGTAATCCCCTGATGATGAACTTTTCTCCCAGTCTGATGGATCACTGTTCCAGCAAGTGTTTCCCTTCGGGATGAGAACCCACACTCCTCCACTCCCTGTGCTGATTTAACCAGACTTTTGGGAAGAGGAAAATTCAGAATGTCTTAGCCTTCATTATATTTTAATTGATTTTTTAAATAGCTTTCCTGATTGGTTTTGAGTTGGTTTTTTAACTATGCTTCCCCTCAGTCCTTTTTAACCTCTGTCTGTAGGAACCTGTCACGTTCTGCAGCCTCTGCCCTTGGTCATTTTTCACTCAGCTCCTGAAACTGCCTGCGGGATCTTTCCAATTCTGGATTATTAATCACTTGCCAGGATCCAAGTTGGCATCTCCACAACAAACCCATAACAAACCTCCTGTCAGCAGAGCTTGCCATTCATGGTTGGGGTTATTTTTCTTTTATATGCTCCATTATAAATGCATTTATTATGTTATATCCTGTAGTGGTTTTAAAGCAAAACAAGTGAGAGACTCTAAGTCAGAAATACAATTTAATAGGAAGAAAGAAAAAAAAGGTAAAATAAAATAAATGCAATAATACAAAAGACTACTGACAGAGTCAGAATACAACCTGAGCAGGGTGATGGAAGCAGTTCAGATGAGGTGGTCTTCCTGAAGCAGTGATCCCATAGAAAGGTCTGGTAGCTGTGGTCCTCTGGGAATCCAGTGGGTAAGGGCTGCTTGTACTGTCCCAAATCCCAGATTATGTCCAAGTGAGAATGCTTAGTTCCTCCTCCTGGGCAGAGCATCTCACAATGGAATGATGAGTCATGAAGTGGGTCCTTGATGGCCCATTAAACAGAGATAGCTCCCGGAGGGAGTTACTTATGAGTTATGTGGCAAGGCATTGATGGGCCATTAGCAGAAGATACCCTAGAGGGAGGGGGCCTGGGAAGAACACTGCCACACCTGGTTTCAACAGTTCATGAAGATGTGATAGAATAAATACTTTGTGCACATCCTACACTACAACTCAGGACATATCCTCACACTGACAGGCAGTGAGTGTTGTTTTCCAGGGATGATGCAGGAAGGTTTGTTCCCATGTGCTGCCTCCTGCTCCTGACAAAGCCACTGGTGTGGATGTTCTCACAGAACCTCCTCTTCCATGAATCCATGAATCCATGAATCCATGAA
>VZDJ01001546.1:27814-45058 GCA_008694505.1 Cyanoderma ruficeps | reverse complement strand
TTGATATAAATAAATAACCTATATATTGATCGGGGCAGGAAATTAATAACCTTTAGAAATATAGTAGAAACGGTGCAGGGGATGGGGGGAGGTGTGTGTGGTTTTTTTTTCTCTTTCCACTCACAAGCACAGAGACTCACGGAGAGGGGAAGACGAATGCCAGCTACCCCCTCACCCACACAAAGGGAGGATGATGGTGCTAAGAGCCCCTTTCAAAAAAGACAATGGCCGTCTTCAAGAGCGGACATCTACAAGTGAAAGACTGTGGCCGGGTGGAGTAGGGAAACCAAATCTCCAAGTCCATGATAAAATCTCGGCCATCAGCAACGAGACCTCCAACCATACACCTCCCACCGGGTCTCCTGTGTCTCCAAACTTCTACAGTATACAACCAACGTCTGGGAAAACATCCCCATTTTCACTCATCCAGAGGTCTCATACAAACTGGGCCTCAGCAAAATTATAAACTCTAAGAAAGGACTCATGTTTATTAAAATTCATTGTATCAAAGGAAAAGCCTAGCCGGGGGGAAAAAATAGCGTATTAAAAAAGGGACTTTACAGAATAGCGCTGAAACAGGCGTCCCGAAAACCTGGCATGGGCCGGTCTCGAGTCTGTTTCCACGTTCGAACGGGATTGGGCTTGCTGTGGCTGTGATCTTCGCAGGTTGTATTATTTGGTCAATTGTTGTTGCTTTTTTGTTATCTTTTTAGTGTCTCGAATTCTTTAATTGGGAAAATTAAAAACTGTAATTTTTTATTCTCGTTTGGTGCACTTCATTTATAACAATGTCTTTGTACATTTGCCTGTAGGTGCTACCCCAAGTCTTTCCTCTTTCCTGGGGTACAAAGCCCATTGCAGCCAGGTGGATTCTTCTCATCAGCTCCATGGACTTTGCCTGAGCCCTTCCTTACCAAACCTAGATCAAGAGAGGTGACAGAATTCAATATATATTTAAATAAAGTTCTGTGCAAGTGCACAGGCTGGTTTATACAAATCCACAGTGAGTTCACCACTCCTGATGCTTCCACAATATTTGATTTAAAAGGTATTTTAATCCTTTACCCAATGCATGTTTCTACATGTTGGTTAGAGAACACCTTAGTGAAGATTTTTTTCTGGGTATTGGATCACTGGCCATGCAAGATGCTGAAAATGCTCCTTCCTGCCTGACCTGTTCCCTGGTTCTTGGGAAGATCAACCCATTTTTCCACCCAGCAACCACAGAAACCAGGAGTGGAGGAGTAATAAATCAATGTGGCAACAGTACATTAAGGTCTCAGGTTAGTGCAGATGGACTGAGACTTTCCAACAAATCTAGAGAGATTAGGAGCCCCATTCCTCATGAAATGTAAGGCTCTTACAGAATTTCACAGTGATATTTAACATGGTAAACACCAAACTAAATGGAAAAGTTCCCTTTGTCATCCTGACAGTTCAATTAAAACAGAAATAAAAGGAATCCATCATGTCTCACTCCATTTTGCTCCTGACAGGGGGTATTCCCTAGAAGTGCTTTCATGCAAATGTGGTATTACCATAGCTGATCACAGAGCAATTAGAATTGACGGTTTTATTAAATATAGTTTAACCAATGGAAAGATCTTAGTGGAAGTGGAATAAAGTGTGCTTTCAGACACCAAATTGGACATACCTGAAAAATCAGCAAAAGAAATAGTATTCATGAAAGACATCACAAAATGAATCAGCTTCATCAGCAAACCCTCTTTATGTTGCAGAAATACCAATTTTTTGCACTGTATTTTACAGTAAAAAGTTCACTTTAGTGATAATGGTCTTTGAACAATTCTTTGTTCAAATGTACAGGAATATAATGGGGAAAAGGGAAGCTACATTTCACTAGCAATCGGACTTCATAGACCTTAGAAAATTTAGAAATGTTTGATTTAAAACAGCAAATTTATGGACCACATTTCTCCATAAAATAAATCAAACTCTTGTGTCCAAGTAGAAGAAATTCCCAAGGCCTGACACCTGTTGTAAATGGATGCAATGCAGCCACTGCTCTAGAGCAGGAGGAGATGAGGATGAACAGTGACAGGGATGACACAGCAACACACAAAGTCGATGTAAGAAACTCTACAGCTTGCATTTCCAGTTGGCTGTTCCCATTTTATACTCACACTCCTTTCAAACCTCCTTTTCCTGCTAGTCCTTCTTGTTCCATACTCTTTTTCCCATGTTTGGTTTTGGTGACACCATCTTAGATCCATCTGTCCCAAACCTGCTCATCCTGGAGCAAACCCTCTGCCCATCGCTGCTACAAACACTCTGCAACCCCAGGGCGGTTCCCTTTCCATAATTCAGGAGCTCTCTGGCACCATTTCCAACATTTCATGGAGCAACTGGCACAGGGAGGCACTTATGTGACATGTTTAAAACTTATCTTTGGTAAACACATGCACACACAAATGTGTAACTCATGTTTTGCTTCCTGATCTTAAATCATTTGCTACTGGTGGATGTGTGCAGGTATCTAAACACAGACAGGACTTTACCAGTATAAAATAGTTTTTCAAAAGCCACTGCCAAGGATTTGTTTTAATTCACCTAAAAATAGTGCAGTCCAGGGCTTTTGGAGTTTTTTCCTGACTCTGTTGTGCATTAAAGCAGCTCTGATCAATAACAAATTAGCAATAGAAAGTGAGTCTGTTCTGCTCAATTTTCACCACCTTTTTCATTCTCTTGCTTTGGTTTTCATGACCAATTTAATCAGAATAGTTGTACCTCTTACAGCTTTTGTTATCTGTGAGGCAAATCCTGGGCTCTGACACTGCCTGACTTGAGCAGCCAAATCTTTCACTGGGATCAGTGGAAATTTTGGATACACAAAATGCTGAGTCTGCTCTTGGTAGGAGCATTTCCTGCTCACCAGTACAAACCAGTACTCTGGGAAGGGGAGTGACCCTGATTCTCGGACTGACCTGAGGAACGATCAGCAGAGCTCACCACCAAGAGATGACCCATCAATGTCTGTTTTCAAAGGTGCTGCAAATAAATGTTGCTGGGACTGCATGGATAAAACCAAGGGATGATTGACTTTGACGTACCCAGAGCACTGTCCCTTCTAACATCAGGCATTTCTACAGAGAGGTATTTCATTGGCTTCCGTTTTCATTGACACCATTTAAATTTTGCTTAAGATTTTTTTTAGAACACAGAATTTAGTACATTTCATTTTTATAAAATTAGAATAATTTATATCCTCTTTTCATTGCAAGAAAATACAGCCCAAACACACGCCAAGGTATAAACACTTCACGAATGACAGATGCTTCACTTATTTCACCTGCTTAATGGTGAGTTAGACATTGATCAACCAAACAACTTTGGCAACTTGCACAAAAATATGTCCTTAACTCAAAAGTGATGATAAAACTCACTTTAATGAGGTCTTTATTAAGGAAAGAACTGGAAAGAGAGGAGTGGTGAGTGCTTGGAGGTTGGAGTGTTCCTACACTATCCCGCTCTGTAGCTGTATGTGGAAAGGGTATGGCTGGTAGAACACAGGGGGTTGTCCATGAGCAATGTAGTAGTTGCTGAAGTTTCTGTCACTGATATAGGGAGCAGGCTGATAGTAGCAGGTGACATTGGCCGCATTCGGGATGATGTTTTGTTCTCCGAGCACTTTTAAAGCCAGAATTGTGATCATGTTGAGGGTTTGCCTTCGCTCATGCCCCATCAGGCAGACCGTGCTCTTGTTCACCACTCCACGCAGGGTCATCAAGTAGTCGTACTTGCTCTTCTCCTCCCCAATGAAGTGGTTGCGCAGGTAGGACTCGATTTTCCTCTGCTGCTTGGCAATGTCGGGAAAATCAATGAAGAACCTGGAGCACATGTAACGTTCAAGAGACTTAATTTCAGCCTCATCCACTGGCTTAAAGTCACGGACCAGGAGGTTGCTGTACTTCAGGAGGCCGCCTCCCCTGATCTCCTCTGGGTTCCGGGTGGAGATCAGTCTGTATTTCAGGTGGTCCATGGCTTGGTTGAAGTCCCCATACATGCTCTCGGCGATGATGGCGAGGTGACAGTCCTGTGTCAGGGGCCAGTCTGAGACTCTGTAGATGGCCAGGATGGAGTCTAGGATGATCTGGAAGGAGTCCACGCTGAACTCAAACTGCCGCCGGAGCGAGCTGACGAACTTCAGCTCCACGTTCTTGCCACTGTTGTTAGACAGTGAGATGAGGCTCCAGCGGTCATGGTTGGCAGAGACTTTGACCATCTTCTGCACGTAGGCATCTTTCATGGTCTGAGCTGTGATTTTTTGCTTGTTAACACATTTTGGCAAGAAGTCCAACAGGCAATTGAGAACTGCTTCCTTAACAACCTGGAACTCGAGCTCACTGGGAAGTTCCACTCCAAAAATGATGTCCAGGTCCTTGTAACTGGTGCCATTGTGCTTCACCAGGATGTGACTGGCAGTGGAACCGTTCAGGCGGATGTCCCTGACATGGATCTGCTTCTCAATCAGCTGCTCCCTTACCATATGGATTATATCCTTCGGCTTTACTTCCAGGGTTGGAAAATTTCCTCTCCCATGAATAGGTATAGCCTCAGTTAAAACCTGATCCAGGATTTTAATCTGATCCCAGGTGAGATAACTGAATCTGTGGTCCAAGTCCTCAGTCATTGTGATATCAGCTGGCTAAACAGGGAGAAAGAGGAATTAGAGACAAATGTTAGAACTTTCTGGAATACCAGAGAGGACATTTCACTTGGTCATACCCAACTTCCTCCCTCAGTGTAGTGACAGAGCTGTTCATTTTAGAGACACAACCCCAGTTAATGGTCTGAGTCAACCACTGCACTTGTCGCAGGCTTTTAATTGAATTTTAATGTACTCAGGTTTTAATCCTGCTGAGAAACCATCACGTTATTGTATAACTCATGACTCAATGTAAATGCAGCAAATCATATAGACCCAATTTAAAACTACTCAAAGGTTAATAACATGAAACACTTGGTGGTTCTGATGGAACTCCAAATAAATTTCACCGTGAAGAGCTAAAATTAGCTAAATGAGTAAATTTGTTCTTTCTGTCCTGCCTAGACAGCCCCCTTGATCTTTGATCTTCAGTGACTTGAATGCTTAAAAGTACTAAAAGACCAGGAAGTTTTTTGTGAAAACCTGCTCCCCGTCTATCCAGCCATATGCCTTGGATGAACTTTGGTCTCCATGGATCATCTAAACACATGCATCCTTTAATATCACTTGTGGTTTAAGAACTGGATATCTGATAATTGTCAAGCTGTTTCCATGATGTTTCTGAGGAAAATATTTCCCTTCTAAGCCATAAGCCATGTTTTACATTAATGTATCAATAATGCTGCAAGTCATGGTTTGCAGATCTGGTGAGAAAAACCCTTCCAGTCTTGTGGAAAAAGGACCTCAAGAAAGCCTGTAAAGAAGCACCTACAGAATGCATGGGATAAAGCTCAGCTTTGGGAATTTCTCGGTTTAAAATGATATCTTGACTTCACAGCATCACATTTAGCAAGGAGATGAGACTCAGGTGGTGGCCAGGTGGGATCTGAACAGGCCCAGTGAGGCACCAGCCAGGTGGAAGAAGTGCCTTTGGGAATCTGCCAGCACCCAGAATCTGCTTCTGAAACACCCCTGAGTGTTTCCGCAGCCAGATGGCTCAAACATATTCTTTCAGCCAAAGCTCAGGAATGAAAATAAAGTAATCATACTAAGTAACAACATTACTGAAAAGTCCCCACTGTTGTTTCTTAACCAGTGGTGACTCCATATGCACGTTGTCATACATTCCTCTTCCCTCACCTTCAGATTCCACATTCTGGAATATTTTAGTAATTTCAAGTAACCTGTGAGCTGCCAAATGGCTTAGGAATATGGTAGAGCTCTATTTCACATACTTCTGCTGGAATTTCAGTTCCCATTTAAGCTGATCAGGAGCATATGTAATTCCAAGCACCTTCCTGGCCTCATGACAAAGAATGGGACTAACCAGATGTTCGAAGCTGAAGGAATGTTTTAAAAGTTGGCTAAAGCAGGACTGAAGTTGGGAATTTAATTGATAGTGTGACGGTCTTGGAATCAGTCCCATAGGTCTGGCACAATCATGTAGCTCCTGGCATTGTGTACATAGTATATAATTCCACACCCATAACAGATATGTTTTCAGGTGTATTCAGAAATATCCACGTTTTTCCTCCAGACAGAGGACACAACATTTGAACTGAAAAGGAGAGAAATTGCCCTCCACAGCACTGTCAATTTTACATGCTAATGATGTCACCATTAAATATTCATTAGAATTCCATGCTTATTCCTTTAAAACTATAGCTATGCATCCTTCAGAGCCTTTATGACAACTCAGTACAAGTCTATCCTAAAAAACAGCTTTTACAGAGAGCTACTGTTAATTCTGGAAGTGTGACAAGCTTGGGTGGAGGCAGGTTGGAAGGAGAGGGTTTTGTTCAAATGTTTTTGCTGCCATGTTGTCACCTGACTCATTCACAGAATCACAGAATTAAGGTTGGAAAAGACTTTCCAAGATCATCAAGTGTCACAATTGTACACCACAATGACACAAAAACACTGACTTCAGAAGGCTGAAAAGGTGACTATTTTCAGGAATGTTTCCCTTTTTATAGTATTCTACACAGACCAATTCGATTGGTGACAAGAAGACAAACCTCTCATATTGGTCAGACCAGAGGGACATCAAAAAGAAGTCCCTCCTAGTGAAAATATGTAAACATTCTTGCTGTTACCAAAACAGGTCTCTTGTTTACAGAAAGTTCCCTGGGAAAGGAATTTCAGAAACCAAAACATGTCAGGCACGAACCAGGGCTACAATCAAGTCCAACTTTTTATATGTCAGATTATGGCAGACCAGCCCAAATGATCCCCTAGCAAACTTAAAATTGTCAGAATTGTTGTCTAAGCAGTAGTTTTTATTATGGCATTTGTTTGATATTGCAAAACTTTGACCTTTCTGAGGCTGATGCTGTGATGTAAAAACAAAAGGGAGTAGAGAAGGGAATGTTGAAAATCAATCCCCTTTTAGCAGAGGGACCGTCTTCAAACACTTGGAAAGTCAGAAGATGGATATATCCCCAAATAAGCTTAGAAATCCTTCCTTTATCGCTACATGTTTTTAGGTTTTTCAGATATTATTGGAATATACTGAGGTTTGAAACTGAAAGGAGAAGGTAATGTCAGTAAATCTCTCTTTTGTGTTGTAGAGGCATCCCTCAAAATGTCATTTCTCTGAAGTGATTCCTGGAGAATCTGGGGAGGCTTTGGGAGCTCAGAGTCTTATCATTAATGTTTTATGATAAATATTAAAGAATTTTCTGCTGAAATAACACCTTCAACTCTGACAAGTGAGCAAAATGTACTAGGAAAAACCCCAGGAATTCCGCTTTCAAAAATATAATTAATTTGCAGGTAAGCTTAAATAAACAGTAGTAGTAGTATTTTTTATTATTTACTAATTTGCTACCAGTCTGCAACCCAATACTTTAACCCTGCACTCTCTTAGAAGGATTTGGTCTTGTTCTTTTCTTCAATCTTGTCTGGCATCAAGAACAATTTCCAGGCACTTTTATAGTCATTAGGAACCTGATTTCTCAAAGCAAGGGCAAATTTATTTACTGAGGTGCTCAGGTTAATGCCAGGAGTTATTATTAATGCAATTAACCTCAGTTACAATAAATCAGCAGCAACATTGAGGTTGTAATTAGTCAAAGTGTTGTGTAAAACAAGAGATCCTGGGATGAAGGGAAGGACGCTCCCTGCACGTGACCACAGCACTTGGATGAAGCCAAGCACAAGTGAGTCCTGAGTTGGTTAATTGGAGAAGGGGCTGGAAAATCACTTTATTCCTTGGAAACTTGTGCTGTTTGCAATGGAGGATGATCAATTTACATGGGAAGAGAGTGATAGGACAGGGGAATGGTTTTAAAGTAAAAGAGGGGAGGTTTAGATTAAATTAGAGAGAAATTCCTCCCTGTGAGGGTGCTGAGGCACTGGCACAGATTCCAGAGAAGCCATGGCTGTCCCTGGATCCCTGGAAGTGTCCAAGGCCAGGCTGGATGGGGCTTGGAGCAACCTGGGACAGTGGAAGGGGAACTGGAAGCAAATGATCTTTAAGGTCTCTTAAAACCAAACCATCCTGGGATTCTGTGATCCCTGGATGCAGATATATCTCACCTCACTGGCATCCCCAATCCCAGCCTTCCCTGCTGCACCCTGCCAAAGAATTCCCTTTGCAAAACTCCTTCCACACAAATACCCCAAAGCATCTCACGGGTTCCACATTCAGGGTTTTCTTGTCCTAAAGTCTGCACGTGGGCAAATGGAAGCTGCACAGACATCACCACCATGGCAATGGAATGCAAGAGAGTTTTTTTTCCACACATCATCAATATTTTAATTTACTGAGATTCTCTCCTAGTGATTTTTCTGAAGTTTTTTTGTTTATGGGATTTAAAATGTTACCATAAACTGCAATAGACCCTGAATCCCATCTGATTTAAGATCTCTGCCAGAAAAAAAGGATGAGGAAAAGCAGTTTTCAGGGTGTTTTCTTTTACATACACCAGCTAGAGAAGCACAGAATAAGATGGATCAGTCCCAGTCAAGATTTGTGATATATCATCCTTATTATAAGGTTAGAAAAATATTTCCCTGACTCAACCTCCAACTTGTCCTTGAGTGGTCACTTTCACCTGATAAAGCAGTCACAATTTGGAAAAATGTTTGGATACTGTTGGATCATTAAACATAACATTGTTAAATTTTATCATTTATTTTCCTATTGAAATTAGAGCCTCTAATTTTCTTTTTGGAGCAAGCAACTCTGAGTTTGGGCTTACAATGATGCCAAAAAGTTTCATTAACCACCTCTTAGCACTCCATGGTGCATGAGCTTCATCAAAAAAATCCAAGCAGATCTGGCTTTCCACCTGAATGAAGCAAATCTTCCATGCTAATTGCAGCTTTCATGTTCCCCACAACTTACATAGAAACTGATATTTGCAGTCTAGAGAACAGTCTCATCATATTTAGCTCATATATTTATTGATTAAACTGTTTAGATTCTCTTTTTATATATTCCATTGTAGTGGTGCAAAATNTCCCGCTTCTTCCACGTGGCCTCTAGGAACCTTTCTGCCTTCCACCTACTCTGGAGAGGTTTACCTGGAGAAATAAACCATCTGAAACCCCGTGGAGAGCCGCTCTCATTTCTCAAGCCTCAACCATGCTTCTGCCAGAAACTCAGAACTTCCAAACCTCTGACATATAGAATTCCCGGGGCCAGCTAGCCGGCAACAGCAGCCCCCGTATAAGGGAATTTCTATATTCCATAATGTTGATTCAGTGTGTTTTCAAAGGGTTTGCCATGTGCTGGCATTTTCAGGCAGGATACAGCTGAAATAGCTTTTGTGCAACTGTGGCAGCTCCATCTTCTTCCCTTTTCTTCTATCTGCTCCCATGTTTTTCTGTTTACAATAAAGGCTGGGAATACTTAAATGCTCCAATTCTTTTTACTTTGTACTTGAAATCGGTTGCGCAGGGACCTTTTACAGATCACAGAATTCCAGAATCACTGAGGTTGGAAAAGCCCTCCAAAATCATCGAGTCCAACCAGTGCCTGATCCCCACCTTGTTACCAGCCCAGAGCACTGAGTGCCACCTTCAGTCCTTCCTTGGACACCTCCAAGGATGGGGACTCCAAACCTCTCTGGGCAGCCCCTTCCAAGGCCTGACTACCCTTTCCATGGAGAAATTCCTGCTGATGTCCAACCTGCACCTCCCCTGGCATGGCTTGAGGCTGTTTCCCCTCATCCTGTCCCTTGTTCCCTGGGAGAAGAGGCTAAAAAGGAGATGTAGAAAAATGTCTTGGGAGCTTGTGGTGGCCTTGTTTTGGGAGATCACTCCAGAAACACCCACAGAAACTCTGTCATTCCTCTCATCTCTGCACTGGCTTTCCTGCTTACACATTTTATACATCACTATAAACATCCATGATCTCCTGCTAAAGCTTTATTTTAATTCAAAGATCCATTTCTCTATTAAACTGGACATTTGGAAGTATTTTGCTCACTTACTTCAGGACTGCAGCTGGCATAAGCTCCAAAGCCAGGAATGTCAAACGTGGAGGGACTTCCACTTGTAATTTAAACCCAAATGAGACAAGGAGAAGCAGTAAAGTGTCGCTGTTCACGACACACAAAGAACGAGGCAAGCAGCAGAAGGTCAGGCAGGAAAGCTCAGTTTTTAATTTTTCTGACTCCATCTTATATACATTTATACAGAAGGCAAGAGATTGGCTACACAGGTTGCCACCTCTTTGACCTGGATGGTGAACATCACCATCAATCATATTTCTCATCCCAGAGGACAAATATGTATGTTGCCCTGAGTTTTCTGCCTTCTGTCTTAGTGAAGAACTTTCTCACACAGCTTCATCTAAACAATGTCTATTTTCAGAATGTTTGCATACTTCTCCTCTGAGAGAAGAAATGATTGATGGTGATGTCCACCATCCAGGTTGAGAGGTGGCGACCTGTGTAGCCAATCTCTTGACCTCTGTACAAATGTATAAATGGAGTTAGATTTGTAAATAAAGGAGAGAAGAGTTTTTCCCTCACAGCCGTGGTGTGAGCTTCATTTCAGTGTTCCTGAAATTGGGACATGCCCAGCTTCGGCCCACAACATATGGAAACAATAGATAAATTCTAAAAATATACATTGTTTTCTTGAAGCTGCATGAGAATCTGCACTGCAAGATTTCAAACACTCAAAATCAAGAAAACTTAGGGCAACAGTAAAGCATCTGGGGAACCTAAATGGGGACATATTTAAATTGGTTTGACAGTGTTTTCCATGAGTTTTTCCTTCCATTAATGTTAATGCAGGTGGTGAAGGCAGTGTTTATTTATCCTGTTATCAAGAGATAATGCATGAATTGCCATCAGTTTTCAGTCCAGTTACCATTGAGTTTCCCTGGGATAACAAATGATAACTCAGCTCTTACCTGGCAGATAAGGCTGCAGGGTGGGAAAAATGCACTGCAAAGCTTTGGGCTTGGGCCGTGCCACAGAATAGCACCTTCAAAGGCACAAAAAGTAAACACAGGATGAGACTTGATCCACAAAAATGTGTCCTACTTTTTCCACCCAACAAAAGGAACATGGATAATGGCTTTAAGGGAAAGAGAGCAGGGTTAGATGGGATACTGGGAAGAAATTTTTTCCTTTAAGGGTGGGGAGGCCCTGGCACAGTGTGCCCAGAGAGGCTGTGGCTGCCCCATCCCTGGAAGTGTCCAAGGCCAGGTTGGACAGGGCTTGGAGCATCCCAGACTAGGATGTTTCCCTGCCCATGAAACAAGATGGGATGTAAGGTCCCTTCCAACCCAAACCATCCTGGGATTCTGTTTCTACTGGAATGTTCCAGGATATTGGCTTGATGAGCTGGGAGTTCTCAGGAGGCACAAAATGAGGAGTTTAATTTGGGCACCTGTCGCCCTGATGTTTTCAGCTTTCTGCCTCTGTGCAGAAGTTTTCTCACAGCCTTCTGATGTAAATAAAGTGTATCCTTGGAATGTTTGCATTCTTCTCCTCTGAGGGAAGAATTGATTGATGGTCATGTCCACCACACAGGTTGAGAGGTGGTGACCTCTCTAGCCAATCTCTGGACTTCTGTACAAATGTATAAAAAGTAGAAAATGTAAATAAAGAGACTTCTTTCCCTTCACTGCTGCTGTGTCTGCCTGCTCTCTTCCTGTCCCTAAAGGGGGACACACCCAGCCTTGGCTAGCGACAAAGTGGTCCCCCGAATGAGAGGGGACAGCAGCCACAAACCACAAGTGGTGACCCCAAGACGTGCCAGAGCAACAAGTGGTGACCCCAAGACGTGTGCGAGCAACAGGCACCCAGTATGAAATCATAATCTATATTCTGTCATGCTGGATTGTGGGAATACACAGGACAGAGAGTAAGACAGATTTAATTAGCATAGCTAGTTTGATAACCAGGATGCCATGGCAGGAACAAACACAGCTCTGAAGATAACAGAAAATGGGATTAAACCTGCTTACGGGAAGAGGAGAGATTCAATCAACCCCCTACAAGAAAGATGATGTAAAATGCATGAGTATATAAGCTTTTGGAAAACCTGAGCAAAATCGAATTCTGATCACTGAATCAGTCTTCCCATCTCTCCTCAATCGTCAATAATTGGTGCCCCGTGTGAACGGAGAACAACCGGCTAACTGATGGCAATTGACGATGACTTTGGAACTGATCGTGACGGTGAAAGAACTGCATTTGGGCCCACAATCGCCTGTACGCTGCGACGTGACAGGTGAGTCAGGGGAACTAAAAGTATGGGACAGGGAATGTCTGCCGAGAGAGACATCTATGAAACTATGCTACGTCTCCTGAGCAAGCATAGATCCCCCATCCTTAAGCGGGACCTTAAGTCATTCCTATGATGGATGTCACACATATTCCCCGATACCACCCCTTCTTCTACTTTTACTCTCTACTACTGGGACAAGGTCGGCGTAAAACTCTATGACCTGGCTATGCTACCTGGCCACGAGCCAGAGCTTCGCCTGCTCCCTGCTTGGAGGGCGGTCATGGACATGATTAAAACAGAGGGGGGAGGTGAGGCAACCTGTGAGGCAACTGCGGAGACAGCCCCTGCAGCCGTGCTAAACCAAGATCTGCCCAGAGAAAGTCAGGGACAGAGCGCAGACGGCACCTGTAGCCATGCACTATCCCACCAGCAACTCCATGTTGGAGTCCAGGGCATCCCTTTGGACTGGGACTTGAGAAAGGGAGTTCGGACCCTGGACAGGGGGGTGTGGAGCCGTTCCAGGGAGGTTGGAGACCTTGGCACAGAGCCCAGAAAGACACTGAGTTTGATTTTAGTCCATGGGAGAAGCTTCCAACACTGAGAGAAGAATTAGAAACCTCAAAAGTGTGAAAGTAGTAGTTTAGTACAGCACGGGGTGAGAAATTTTGTAGTTTAGGAATTCTTAGAATAGAGATGAATGGGGGACAAGATGGAGGATTTAGGGTGTTGCCTAAATCCTTCTCCTTCTTCGTCCTCCATCCTCTGGGGTGGTGATCACACAAAGTAGTTCTAGGCTATTGGATTAGGGTAGAAATGACCCTTGTAGTATAGATATCACACATTGGTACAAAATAGTAAATAGTGGGCACGTAATTATCTGTATAAGAACCAAGCAACGCCCCATCAGTGGGCAGTCGCGTCGTGTCCCAGCTGCTGTCCGGACTTCGGCTGGGTGCGGAGCAAATTGTGAGATACCTGATAATAAACAACACACGAGAACTGAAAACAAGACCTTGAAGGACTCTGTTTCTTTCTGCGACGCGGCTCAGGGCTTTTAGAGGGCCGGGGACTTTTAACAACCTTGAATCTCGGCAAGGACAGAGACAAACCCGAGACTCCAGAGCTGCAGAACATTAATCGCTTATGCGGACAGTGACTCTAGTAGCGACAGAGAGTCTTTCGACCCTGGCCCCAAAAAAGATCTGGACCTATTCCCTTCAAATATGCATAACAATTGGTTAGGGATAAAAAAGAAAGCCCTTAAGGACAGACACTTTGATACTGCAGCAGAAATCTTTGTAGCCCCCCCTGCGACTCGGCCGAGGGGGGAGAATCCACAGTGGGAGCCCTTGGGCCACTCAGAAATTTAGGAACTGCACCATACCGCAGCAGAATATGGTCTGGGCTCCCCTTACTTCAGTAATTTACGAAGAGCAACTTTCACTACTCACCTCATGATTCCTCATGACGTTAAATTCTTGACAAACCTTTTGCTCACCGCAAAACAATATGCAATATTCATGGCACAATGGAAAAAAATACTGGAGAACTTTATTATAACATATGCAGGGCAGGCAATCCAAGCCCTGGTTCCCGTAACTATTGACCATTTGGCAGGGGAGGGGGCGCATACCGATCCTAATGGCCAGGCTGCCTTACCGAGGGAAGCCCTGGAGGGGATCACTGAGGCAGCTAAGTATGCATTTCTCAAGGTGCCTGATGCCAAAAACCCACAACAATCCTTCATAAATATTAAACAAGCTCCACAAGAACCCTATATGCAGTTTGTGGGCAGATTAAAACAAACACTGGAAAGACAAATTGATAATTATCAAGCCAGGGAAGTTGTGCTACTCAAACTGGCTGTTGAAAATGCTAATGAGAATTGTAGACACCTTTTGAAAACCCTGCCCCCAGAACCTGAGCCCACACTGCTCCAAATGATTGAAGCTTGCGATTGCCTGGGGACATTGCAACACACAACAGCAGTAACTTACCAAGTCGTGGGGCAAGGCATAGCCGATGCATTTGCCGCTTTTAAAATGATACCCGGAAAGCAGTTGGTTTGTTTTGGCTGTGGGGAGCCCGGGCACAATAAAAAAGACTGCCGAAAGGTGCAAAAACCAAAGACACCGAGTGTATGCCCTTGCTGCCAGAAAGGTCCTCACTTTGCTAATTCCCGTCGCTCTAAATTTCACAAAAATAGCCAGCCTTTGCAGGGAAACTCATCTCGCAGTGCGGGATGGTGACGCGTGAAGAGACAAGTTCCACGGCCTTCCCAGCCACAGCTGCCAGAGCCAACCTTCAGCTTCCAGCCGGCCCTGCCCCCGCCACCCGGACCATCGCAGAACTACAGGCAGCCACTACAGGAAGCGCCGGGTTGGACATATCAACCAGTAACACAGTAACGTTCACCATTAGCTCTGTATTTTGTCTCCCCACAGGGATTTATGGTCCTTTACCACCGGGTTAACATGCTTTGCTTTTAGGTAGATCTTCTACCTCAGTGACAGGACTGTTTGTTTTGCCATGAGTCGTTGACTCTGATATGATTGGGGAAATTAAAATCATGGCTTGGACTCCACTGCCCCCCTGCGTGGTCCCCAGCAGCCCACTTATCCGCACCCCCGATAGCTACACAGAGGGGAGGCGGGTTTGGTTCAACAGGGGTACCACAGATTTTCTGGACACAACTTCTCAGCGTCCCACATGCCAATGCAAAGTGTCTCTGAAAGGCAAAGAGTTAATTTTAACCGAGCTTATTGATACCGGTGCAGATATTAGTCTTATCTCCCAAAATCAATAGCCTAATGATTGGCCATTAATTCCCATCCCCCAGGTCCTTTCAGGGGTGGGTACAGCCAAAGCTATTAGAGCCAACACCTGGTGCAAATCACAGGGCCTGAGGGGAGGGTAGCTACTGTCAGACCCTTTGTGCTGTCTACACCACTGAACTTGTGGGGGAGAGATGTTTTATCTCAGTGGGGAATTTTTATGCAGTCAAATTTTGCATAGGGGTCATTGGAACACGCGGCACCCCCAAACTGACTTGGAAAACCTCTGATCCAGTTTGGGTAGACCAATGGCTCATGTCATTAGAAAAACTGCGCCTATTACAGGAAGTAGTACAAGAACAGCTGAAAAAGGGACATATAATCCTATCTAATAGCCCTTGGAATTCACACGTGTTTATAATTAAAAAGCAGTCTGGGGAGTAGAGACTGTTACATGACTTGAGGAAAATAAATGAAGCAATTGAGGGAATGGGACCCCTACAACCAGGACCCCTTCCATGATCCTTAGAAATTGGCATCTAACAGTAATTGATTTAAATGATTGTTTTTTTGATATTCCACTGCATCCAGATGATGCACCCAAATTTAGCTTTTCTGTGCCAAGTATTAATATGCAGGCACCACTAAAATGGTATCACTGCCTGGTACTTCCTCAAGGAATGTGAAACAGCACCACCATATGCCAGTGGTATGTGGCAAAAACTCTGAGTCCGGTACGGGAAAGAATGCCTGATGTTCTGTTGTATCATTATATGGATGATATCCTCATCTCTGCAGAAACTGTGGTTCGTATGGAAGAAGCAATGCAAGCAGTCTGCCAAGCTGTTACATCAGTGGGCCTGACCATTGTGTTATAAAATATGATACATATTGATTTGGGGGGGTGAGGAATTAAACTCCTAAATCTACCAGAAACCACGGAAGAGAGGCAGGAGGCGATCGACGAGGAATGCGGGACAACATCAGCAAGTGAAAAGGANACATATATATATATATGTATATATGTGTTGCTGTTTTGGTTAAAATTTTGGGTTTCTCGGCTAATGCACCATTTATGTGGTGGTTCTATCTTTGCCAAATTTTATTTGCCAACTGTAAATTAGGATTTTGGGAGAAGAAGGCAAAACAGGCTCAATTTAAAGGTAAACATGTAGTTTATTAACACACAGTAAGGAAAAGAAAGGGGAAAACAAAGGGGAAAACAAAGGAAAAAAAATGAAACTTCCAAAACTCTTCTCCTCCCCCCACAAGTGTTCACTTTCCTACAAACAACATAGAGACAAAACTTGTGACATTCAGTCAGTTTCACCATTTAAATATAGTCTTTCATCTATTCTTCAGGAGAGGAGTCTTTTGTTCTCTATGGAATTCTCCCACTGACAAATTAAAAAAAGGTCTCTTCTGGGTCAGAACTCTCACAGAAACAGCCGCCCGGGGAAAACTTGCTTCCATGTGGTCTCTACCCATTAGCAGTTTCCCAAGCTGCTTATGGGTTATGGAGTTCAGGCATTTGGGGTGTCACTTTTTAAAGATAAGCAGCTTCAAGGCAAAGGATTCTTCATCTCAAGGAACAGAGATGTCTTCTCACTTTTTTCACTGGTGTGGGGGAGTCTCATCTCTTTCTCTCTGTTCAGACATCTCATGGGATCGTACAGTCTATCACAAACACCTTTGCTGAAAAAGCCACAAATCATCTCCCCAAATGCATATTTTTCCATGATTTAAAAGACAATCTACCAATAGAGTTCATTTTCATAGATCAAACAAGAAAGTCCAGCCAACAGGCCACTCCTCCATCCTTCTTCTAATTCACCCTTTTCTCACTCTCTTCATCTGACTGCTATGCTAAATCTTCTCTACGCTCCATGCATTTGTCTGTTCTCATTCTGGGAAGAGGCAGTGCTTTGGAAGTCCCATCTCCTGGCAGGAAAGAGTTAAAGCTTGCCCAGACTTGCTGTGGTCATGTGATCTCGGCCAGGCAGCAGCAAAGAAAAGCCGAGGGAATGGGGGAAAAGCTCAGGCAGGTCTCAAAGCAGCCCAGCTGATGAAAGGCTCCTTGCCCCCACCCCTTGGTCTTATTCAGAGTGG
>VZDJ01001546.1:16487-27753 GCA_008694505.1 Cyanoderma ruficeps | reverse complement strand
CCCCCCCATAGGGGGAGTGGCAGGGTGTTTTCCAGCTGCTAAAAAACAATCCGGGCTGGGATGGGGGCACATCATCCCTTTCCCCGGCCTGGGAGTTGCCGGGACAGGCGGGCCTCCCGTGAAGGCCCGGGGCCCGGGCAGGGCGGGCCGTCCCGGTCCCCTCCAAAAGGAGAAAGCTAGGACTGCCTTACCTCCTTTGAAGGCGGAAGGAAAAGAAAGCGATGCCAGGCTTCCTTCTAATATTTAAGGCTGTGTGTGTCCCAGTGGTGTATCTCTGCATGCAATTGGCTATTCTAGTTGTCAGTTGAAAAGAAATCACCAATTGCACCTCACCATCTGTGATAAACTAACACAGCACTCGATATGCATCTCTGATAAGATATGTGTCATCAACAGCGTGCATTCCCAAACCCAATTCCCGTAAAGAGAATCAAGTATTCATTGCTTCCCAGAAAGCTTTTTGTCAGACTGGCAGCAAGAAAAGAAGCTACATGAATATGCTAGAAAAACAAGAGTGACAAAAAGAATGAGAAAACCCCTGTTCAATTGGAAAACTGTATAAAAATGGACCCTGCAAAGGCAGAATTGGTGAACACAGGGGGATTTGGAGTGGTTGAGTCTGAATCTAAGTTCACCATGCGTCGACTCTGGGCTTGGCACTGTTTTGATTGTGGCTTTTCCAAAACTGATTTTGATATTGCAATAAAATCCACTTTAATTATCAATTTGGTTACATCATTTATAACAAAAATGGTGACCCCAACGTGATCCAATTTTGGAGTTTACGACCCCCCCCTTCTCCGCTCAGGAGGCACCTCACTGATTTAGTGGCCTGACGGTGTGGGGAAACCCCGTAGAACAGGTTGGATCCCAAACCGATTGAGATCAGAGCCACAATCAAAACGGGGAGAAAGGAAAAACAAGCTCAGAGCTCTTGGAGAACTCGGGGAGGACCCAGGTAAGGGGATCTTCAGAGCTGTGGCACAGTTTTCACTCATAAAAATCTACGTGCACGAAGAATCCACGTGGGAAAAGGAACCATAAGTAATGCGTGGTTGAGTGGGAGTGATTGAGCGTGTGAATGAGACGTGATATTATCACAAAGCAAGTGTGAACCCCACGGTTGCAGTTCCATCCTCCCGCAAGGGAAAGAGTTGGTCAAGGGGGAAGCGAATGTAACCTGATAAACTCATTTTACACGTTGTGTTGGTTTGGGAGAAGCTGAAATGCAGTTGGTGATTTCCTTTTGAACTGACAGCCAGGATAGCCAATTGCATGCAGAGATGCACCTCTGGGACACACACAGAGCCTTGAAAGTTAGAAGAAGCCTGAGATCCCTCCCTTTTTGCTTCCGCTTTCCAAAGAGGTAAGACAGCCTTGGCTCTGTCCCTTGGAGGGACCCAGGGCAGGCCGGGGGCTTCCCGGGCCCCTGGGCTTTCACAGAAAGCCTGCCTGGCCAGGTGACTCGCAGCTGGGAGAGGGGATGATGTACCCCCATCCCGACCCCGACCCCGATCAGTTTTAGCAGCTGGAAAACAGCCTGCCGCTCCCTCTATGGAGGGGGAGCTGGCCCGAGGCCTGGCCGTGAGCCTGGGCCCTTTCCCAGCAAGATGGGGGGGGGGCCTGCAGGCTGCAGCCGCTCCGAGCTAAGCCCACCCTGAATAAGACCGAGGGGTGGGGGCAAGGAGCCTTTCAGAGCCTTTCACCAGCTGGGCTGTTCTGAGACCTGTCTGAAGGTTTTTTTTTTCCCATTTTCGCGGTTTTTTTCTTTCGCTGCTGCCTGGCCGAGATCACGTGACTCCGGCAAGTCTGGGCAAGTTTTAACTCTTCCCTGCTAGGAGATGGGACTTCCAAAGCACTGGCTCTTCTCAGAATGAGGACAAATGGATGGAGCATAGAGAAAATTTGGCATAACAGTCAGATGGAGAGAGTAAGGAAAGGATTAAATTAGAGGAAGGATGAAGGAGTGGCATGTGGGCTGGACTGTCTTGTTTGAGCTATGGAAATGAACTCTGATTGTTTTTTAAATCATGGGAGAATATGCATTTGGGGAGATGATTGGTGGATTTTTTGAGCAAAGGTGTTTCTGATGGACTGACTGTGTGATTCTATGAGATGTTTGAGCAGAGAGAAAGAGATGAGAAGCTGCTGCACCAGTGGAAAAAGGAGACGACATCTCTGTTCCTCGAAATGAAAAAAATCCTTTGCCTTGAAGCTGCTTATCTTTAAAAGGTGTCACCCCAAATGCCTGAACGCCATGACCCATTGGCAGCTTGAGAAACTGCTAATGGGAAGAGACCACATGGAAGCAGATTTTCCCCGGGCGGCTGTTTCTGTGAGAGCTCAACCCACGAGAAAACCTTATCTGGTTGTCGGTGGGAGAATTCCATAGAGAACAAGGGACTCCTCTCCTGAAGAATAGATGAAAGACTATATTTAAATGGTGAAACTGACTGAATGTCACAAGTTTTGTCTCTATGTTGGTTGTGGAGAAATGAACACTAGTGGGAGGGGAGCGGAGTTTTGGAGGTTTCAGGTTTTTTTCCCTCCTCTTCTCCTTCTTTTCTATCTGTGTGTTAATAAATTGCATGTTTACCTTTAACTTGAGCCTGTTTTGCCTTCTTCTCCCAAAAATCCCAATTTTCCAGTTGGCAAATAATTTGGTAAGCATAAAACCACCACACACGTAAAGTCCAAAACTCAAGGAGTTCGAAGGTCGGTCATGAGAAGACTAAAAGGGAAGGGATGTTCTCTGGAGTTCAAGAACTAGTAAAACTTTTAGTCTAGGACCAGGTAAGTCTGGGGAGAGAAAAGAGGAGAAATAACAAGAGAGCTCATTACCAGCCAAAACCCCACAAGTCGGTTCACTGCAGAGTTAGTAGTCTGGTAATACAGAACAAAATTAGGCATAGTATGGTAGCAGTTGAAATTTAGAATTTTGTGTAGATAATTGAGACCCAGCATAAAGTTGTGAAATGCTAGTGAGCAAATTACCATAATACCCAGGGAAAAATGGGACAGAGAAAAAGCAAAACCCAGAAAAAAACCCAAGAAAAACCTGTGGGAGAGAAATAAAGCAGTGTACCCAAAATCCCATGAGATAGCCCATTGGGCTGGATACTAGAACATTGGGAAGAGTGTCCCACAAGAAGAAGAAAGTCTAAGAAGAAAATGACTCATTATTGCATAGAAGTTTAGGGAGAGAAGGAAATTAAGAATAATTTAATTCGGCCCATGTTTGGCACTTTTGAGAAATGGACCTGTCGAGCTGTAAATACTTATGTGGACAGTAAAAAGCCACAGGACCAAGAGGAAAAAGACTACGCAAAGATATGGGAGGGAGTGGAAATTAGGCTATTCCCGATAAAAGCCCGAAAAGGCACCACAACCCAGAGCAAAGCAAGGGAATCCTTAGATAACCTCCCAACCTCGTATCTAATGCCCATGCCTCGGGCCTTACAAACTCAGGCTCCTCCACTCGCACCCTCGAGACCCCTGCCTCAGCCTTTACAAGCTCAAGCCCCCCCACTCGAAATTTCAGCGACTCTGCCAAGGCAGGCTCCCTTACTGCAACCCCCACAGGCTTGTTCTCAGCCTCTGCCCCCGCTTTCCTCACAGCCCCTAGATTTCCCAATTCTGCCAGAGCAAGATCCTGTGTCTGAACCCCCACAGGCTTATTTCCAGCCCCAGCCCCCACACCCACCACAGCTGGCAGGAGCCACAAAACAAACCACTCCCACTGAGGCAATATATTCCCCGCCGGCAAGGAAAACACAGCGTAAAATAAAAAAAATAAATGATGAGGATAGTGAAAATGAAGAGGATAAGCACTATTAGTAGAAGATGCTAAGAAAGTTACTTTTGGAGCACCATTGGTAGTATATACTCCCCATAATGTAAAGAGCATTTTACAGCAGAAAGCAGACAAATGGCTCACAGATGCTAGATTCGAAAAGTACGAGGCTATATTGATCCACTCACTTGATTTGGAATTGCAGACAACTGCTGCTCAAAATCCAGCCCAATTTCTGTTTGGGGAAGCATTAGAGGAGCCTACTCACAATTGTGCAGAGGTGGTAGAACTTCAGACAAAGATAAGGCTGGACTTGGAAGAGGAAGACTTAGAAGAAGGAGAGAAATGGTTTGTAGACGGATTAGCAAGAGTCATAGAAGGGAAGAGAAAGTCAGGATATGCGATAGTGAATTGAAAGTCAAGAAAAGTAGTGGAGTCAAGACCCTTAAGTGCTAGTTGGTCAGTGCAGGCTTGTGAATTGTATGCAGTGTTACGAGCACTTAAAAAATTGAAAGGAAAGAAAGAGACAGTTTTTACTGAATCAAAATATGCATTCAAAGTAGTCCATACCTTCGGAAAAATTTGAGAAGAAAGAGGTTTAATTAGCACTCGTGGATGAAGGTTGGTTCATGGGGAACCAATAAAACAACTCTTAGAGGCTATTAGAGACCCTGAGGCAATTTCCATAGTACACATAAAAGGACACCAAGTAGAAATGCAGTTTCGAATGCGAAGAAACAATTTAGCAGACAAGGAAGCCAAGAATGCAGCACTATTGATGGTAAATACCCCGGATGTTGAGGGAGATGAGACTTGAGAATATCCCTCACGTCCTTCCCAAAAGGAAATTGAAAGATATGAGAAGATAGGGAGAAGGTTGGAAGAAGGAAAGTAGAAACTGCCAGATGGGACAGAGTTATTATCTAAGGATTATACTAGAAAAATCTTGAGAAGGCTCCACCAGCAGACTCACTGGGGGGAACAAGCCCTTGTGGAACAATTTCTAAAATTTTTGGAGTGCAAAAGAATTTATGAGTTACCCAAACAAGAAATACAAGGGTGCATGATATGTCAGAGGATTAATCGGACCAGAACACGGCAAACACTCTTAGGAGGCTGTCCCTTAGCTTATTGCCCATTTGAAAGGATTCAGATAGATTTTACTGAACTACCTAAGGTAGTGAGGTATACGTATTTATTGGTAATAGTGGATCAATTGACCCATTGGGTAGAGGCCTTTCCTAGTCCTAGAGCTACAGCCCAGACAGTGTCAAAGATATTATTGGAAAAAATTGTGCCTCGATACGGAATAGTAGATTATATAGACTCGGATCAAGGGACACATTTTACATCAAAAATCATCAAACAATTAGCAGATGCTTTAAGGATTTGGTGGAAATATCATACCCCATGGCACCCTCAAAGCTCAAGACAAGTAGAAAGGGTGAATCAGGCGCTAAAGGCCCAGGTGTCAAAATTAATATTGGAAACTAAAATGTCTTGGGTAAAATGTCTCCCTCTAGCCTTAATATCAGAACTATGCCTCACTCTGAGACTGGGCTGTCACCCTTTGAAATGCTTTATGGAATGCCCTACGAACATGGGATGCCAGTGGGGCACCCCAGAATAGAGGACGGCCAAATTCAGCCCTATTTAATAGCGATAAATAAGAATCTACAAGAAATGCAAAAGCATAGACTGATAACACAAAGCACTCCCTTGGGGTTTGCTATACATAAAATACAACCAGGAGATGAAGTATTAATTAAAACCTGGAGAGAAATCCCTCTAACAACTCACTGGGAAGGTCCTTTTCTTGTCCTTCTAACCACAGACACAGCAATTCGAACAGCTGAAAAGGGCTGAACGCATGCGTCTCGAGTAAAGAAGATTGAACGTCGAGAAGAGACACCTGAGTGGAAAGTGACCTCTCCTCCAGGAGACTTAAGGATAAAATTACATGGACACACTAAATGACCGAGGGGGATAAGATAAATTGTTTGGTGCCAAGATGCGAATATTACCCATGTATTCACTTTGAATGTGTTTATTGTCACGAAATCTCTGAGTCACACACTGTAGAAGAAGATATAGACCTAGGGGCTTGTGTACAAAGTGTCTGGAAGTAGAAGAAAACCTGACTAGCCATATCTTAGTACTCTCTACAAACTTGGGTATACTAGAATTAGACTCTCCAAAGTGGTTACTCTTATACCAAAAGGGGATAAGGGGTAAATTGGATTCAAGAGCACAAGTTCTAGCAATCGAGTGCCAAAGGTCAAACAAAGCACCCTGAAGTGCTGATGCAGTCAAATTATCAAGGTGGGGCATCTTTAAGAGGAGGTATGCGGCTCATTCCAATTATGGGTCTCCTAAAGAATATCCCTGCTGCTGGGAAGACGGATTACCTCGACGCAGGTGGCAACCCTGTAGGCGCAGGCAAAGGTAGAGGGGTACGCCTGTGAAGAATCCTGGTGGTTCTAAGCCTAGTGATAGGCAAGATTTCCAGTCTGCCCCCAGAGAATCAGTCCAGCGCTGAGAAGCAAAGCCCAGTCGATGACTGTGAGCAGTGCCTTAAGACTGTCCTGACTAGACAAACGGTGACGAAAATTATGGCATACCAAGCCCACTATGATTGCAGAAGCAATAAAGAGAAAGGGTACTGTACCTATAATGGCACTCGATTTAGGATATGTCAATCAAAAGGAGAAATAGTCTGTCATAACCCAAGTGTTACCTAAGGATGGGCAGTCAGAAATACTACCTACAAAAAAGGAAAAGAAAGCATTAACACACAGTATACAAGTGAGATGCTGGATGGGTACTCACTATTCCCACTTGTAATCAGTGTAACTGTACTGTATGGATCGGAGGTAAGATGGAGTCAACATTCGTAGCATATTTTCAAGTTAATAAGCCATGTTATGATTGCAATCAGTTAGGAATGCGTGTTATGGGCTGAAGGACATATTGGGTGGAAAAGAACTTAAAATATGACCAAAGGTTCTCTCTCAGTAGTGAGCCTATAATACTTGATCTTCTTAATGATGATGATGAACGAGTATGTTTATGGTTTGACAAAACTTTTTGTTTTTTGAAATATGAAGAAGGGGTAGATCCAGAAAGTAAGATGAAACAAATAGCTCAAGAATTCAAGAGACAAGAGTCAGATGCAAGGAGGAAAAGGATGGAGCAAGAGAGATTAAAAACTCTGAGTGAACAATATAAACAGTTAGAAAAACAATACAGTGATTGGGGATTACCAGCCTCAAGCCAAAACCTTTTTATAGATTTAATGCAAGAAATTGCCACAGAATTAGGACTGTCTAATTGGTAGATTTGTGGAGAACTTAAATTGGCTGAGAAATGGCCATGGAAGGGTGAGAGTTTAACTCCAGAGCAACTTCTAAAATGGGATAATACCCAGATATCTAAAACAGTGCAACGGCCTGAAGGGTGGATTTTAGATCAGAGGATAATTGGAACAATTTGTATTAGCAAAGAAGGAAAAGAATATACTAAAATAGTGGGATATACTCCTTGTATGTCCACCCTAGCAGTAAATTCAAATAATAAAACCAAAGTCTGGCAACCAAAAACTCCTGCCAAGTATTGGAGCTGAACCAGAGAGACAAATTGTGAATGGATTGACCAAATTGGGTTATGTTGGCATAAAAGCTCTGGGACTAACCCTTACCAATCCCTGGAAAGTTTAAAAGATTACTAGAAGGAACCAGAAACTATAAATATTAAATAGAAAGCCCCTAACAAAATATCCTGGATATGTGGGGAAAAGGCTTACAGTGAGTTGCCCCGCAAATGGAAAGGATCCTGTACTCTAGGGATAATTCGGCCCTCCTTTATGCTACCAAGGTCTGAAAGCAATCTGCTAGGAGCACCCCTGTATGACACTCAGAATAGAGAGAAAAGAGAGCTAAAGAGAGAGCTTCCTAACGCAAGAGGGAATCAAAGATGGGGGGAAGATGAATGGCCTGCAGAAAGAATAATAGCATACTATGGCCCTGCAACTTAAGCCCAAGATGGAAGCTGGGGATATAGAACCCCAATCTACCTACTAAATAGATTAATAAGACTCCAGGCTATAGTACAGATTGTATCAAACCATACCTCTAATGCTCTCAAGTTATTGGCCAAACAACATTCCCAAATGCGAGCATTTGTATATCAAAACCAAATAGCATTAGATTACTTGCTGGCTGAAGAAGGAGGGGTCTGTGGAAAGTTTAATGAATCTGAATGTTGTATAGAAATCAATTATCAATGATTATGGGGAAACTATCAGGGGCCTTGCAGCAGAAATTAAGAAAGGGGCACATGTGCCAGTCCAAAAATAGAATTCTATCCTCCAAGCTTCATAGTGGGATCAGTTATTTGGAGAAGGAGCTTAGTAGAAGAAGGTGGGCTTCTTTATATTATTTTCAATAGCTAGAATACTATTTTTGCCCTGCTTAATACTGTGCTTCATTCACCTAATACATTCTGTGGTACAAGGTATGCAGATAGCAGCCCTGCCTACAGATCCAGAACTTGCCACAGAAAAATTTGGCCAAGTCCCTAAGGTATCTAGAATAATGAAATTAGGAGAAGGGGAGGAAAAAAGTAAAGCTGCAGAAGTTTTGGCTAAGTTTGAAGCACAGGTAAACAAGGTAAGGATCAATTACGAGAAATATAGTGCAACATTATGGGAGGAATGGGACGACTGCAAAGATAAATTCGAGCAAGAATAAAGGATTTTTTTCCTACTAGAATTCTAGTCAATAGAAACTATTCAAAGCCTAAAACTACCTCATGATAACACCATGACACTAAAGAGACAATGAGTGCTGATGGTATAAGGGAAAATTTAGTAAAAGATTAGGAATGATAAACTGTAGTAACTAGAATAGTTACCTAAGATAGCCTGTTCTATATGGAGTATTAATTCACGCGTCAATGAAATGGTTAAATAGTAAAAACTAGTAATAAACACAACAAATCAAAACTCATCAATAAAGCACGAATTAATGCGTTGATATAGAAGGGGACAGATTGTAATATATGGTATAAAATAATTCATGCTTGAGAATTAAAGATTCCAGGAATTGTGAAACTGCAGTCAGCAACAGCGGAAGAAATCGATTTGCAACAGAAAAGAGGGTGGAATTGAGCACAGATGGGCTGCCTCCAGTGATGGGTCTGACTATGCCCCCATGATAAGTACCCGATATGCATCTCCAAAAAGATAATATGTGTCATCAACAATGTGCATTCCCAAACCCGATTCCCGTAAAGAGAATCAAGTATTCATTGCCTCCCAGAAAACTTTTTGTCAGACCGGCAGCAAGAAAAGAAACTACATGAATATGCTAGAAAAACAAGAGCGGCAAAAAGAATGAGAAAACCCCTGTTCAGTCGGAAAACTGTATAAAAACGGACCCTGCAAAGGCAGAATTGGTGAACAGAGGGGGATTCGGAATGGTTGAGTCTGCCATGCGTCGACCCTGGGCTTGGCACTGTTTTGATTGTGGCTTTTCCAAAACTGATTTTGATATTGCAATAAAATCTGCTTTAATTACCTATTTGGTTACGTCATTTATAACAGGCACAACCTGTGGATTGTCGAGGCTGGGAGTGTCCCACTTCAGGGACAGAAAGATGAGGCTCCACACAGCAGCAGTTCAAGGGAACAACCTTTAATTCAAAATCTAACTCTATTTATATACATTTGTACAAAGGTCAAGAAATTGTCTACAGAGGTCGCCACCTCTCCAACCTGGATGGTGGACATGACCATCAATCATTTCTTCTCTCAGAGGAGAACTATGTAAACATTCTAAAAATACACATTGTTTAGATGAAGCTGTGTGAGAAACTGCAGCAACAAAGACAGAAGACAGAAAATTCAGGGCGACAACAACCCTTGCAAATTTCAACTGAAATCAAAACTTTACATGATGCACAAAAATTGCTGGGGAAGATAAATTGGTTTCGTCACCTCCTTGGGATTTCAAATGCAGATTTGGAGCCATTGTTTGCCCTCCTGGGGGGAGGGCCCGACCTTTCATCACCTAGGCATTTAAACAAAGAACAGATTGCACTTCAGAAAGTGGCTGATGCTATCTCTCAGAGACAATCAGCTCTTTGGGCTCCTGAATTGCCATTGTGGTTAATCATTCTAAATCCCAGTAAGCAACCCCATGCCTTAATATTTCAGTGGGATTCAGAAAAAAGCAGAGCCTTTGCTAATTATCGAGTGGGTCTTTTTGCCTAATAACACACCCAAGACTATTTCCATGCAAGATGAACTTATGGCCATGTTGATTATCAAAGCTTGTCAAAGACTGACCTCCTTGGCTGGGAAAGATTTTGATCGTATCTATCTTCCTCTCACAATGTTTTATTTGAATTGGTTGCTACAGATGTCTGATAAAATGCAAATTGCTTTAGCAGATTACCCAGGGCAGATATCTATCCATCTGCCTAAACACAAATTGTTAAGCTCTTCTTTTAGCTTACTCCCGAAGCCCAAGAGAAGTGAGACTCCTTTGCAAGCTATGACAATATTCACAGATGGTTCTGGGAAAATCCATAAATCAGTGATTGTATGGAAGGATTCTGAAACTGGAACCTGGCAATCTGATATTGCTGTTGTTGAAGGGTCTCCACAAGTAGTAGAATTAGCTGCTGTGGTCAAAATGTTTCAGAAGTTCAATACATATTTTAGTCTGGTTACTGACTCCACATATGTTTCAGGTATTGTTCAAAGAGCAGAGAATTCTGTCTTGAAAAATGTTAAAAATTACACTCTTTTTTCCTGGTTGAAACTGCTGGTTACTCTGTTAGACAAAAGGCCGGTTCCTTACTTTGTTATGCATATTAGGTCACATTCCAATCTCCCAGGTTGTCTCACTGAAGGTAATACCCAGGCAGACTTGTTAGCCTTATCAGTGTAGCACATTTTACCAAACAAAATAGAGCAAGCTTGGCTCAGCCATTCTTTTTTTCATCAGAATGCTGCAGCTTTAATAAGACTTTTTGAATTAACTCCAGCAGAGGTCTCTAATATCATTGCCACATGTCCCAACTGTCAGTGTTGCACCCTTCCTAACGTGAACACAGGAGTCAACCCAAGAGGTTTACAAAGTGATATAAATAAATCACTTATATATTGATCGGGGCAGGAAATTAATAACCTTTAGAGATAGTAGGAATGTTGCAGGGGATGGGGGGAGGTGTGTGTGCTTTTTTTTTTCCTTTTCTCTTTCCACTCACAAGCACAGAGACTCACGGAGAGGGGAGGACGGATGCCAGCTACCCCCTCACTCACACAAAGGGAGGATGATGGTGCTAAGAGCCGCTTTCAAAAGAGACAATGGAAGGGCGCCGGTCTTCGGGAGCGGACATCTACAAGTGAAAGACTGTGGCCCGGGTGGAGCAGGGAAACCAGATCTCCCAGTCCATGATAAAATCTCT
>VZDJ01001546.1:0-15317 GCA_008694505.1 Cyanoderma ruficeps | reverse complement strand
CCACACTTAAGTGGGGTGCTTTGCCCCTCCCGGCGCTCTTGCATCGGGGGTTCAGCCCTTCCACCTGAGCTCCTGAACCCTCTGCCTCCCTGTACTGACATCTGCACATGGGAGGTAATAAAAAACATCTAAAACCTAGCAAGAGCCTGCTCTTTTCTTCCACGCCGCAATCCACGCTTCAGCCTGAGATTCAGGACGAGCAAACACCTGACATATAGAGTCTGAGGGGCAGACTAGCCGGTGAAACAGCCCCCAGAAAGCGGACTTCTATAAATCACTTTCTTCTTTTGTTACTGGCTTTGGTTTCACAAATGCTGAAATATTTAATTCTCTAGCATGAATAATTTATAACGTATATTACACTGTTCAATGACAAACTTAAATCCCCCTATGACCAGGCATTTTGCATCATCCACATTGTTTTCTTGCAAGGGAAAACCACCAGTACTAATTCGTGACCCAGAATCTGGTAAAATCCTTGGCCCTTACCCTTTGATCACTTGGGGGAGGGGCTTTGCTTGTATCTCCTCAGAAAGAGGACCCCACTGGATACCTGCAAAGAATGTATAGCCATTCCGGGAACCTCTACCGGCAGCTGACACCACCAAGCCCACGGGCGAGGAGGAACAGGAAGAACCCCACCCAGACTGCAACTGATGACATCTTTTGTCCTACCTGTAAAGGAAACTGTGAACTTTGGGTTTTATGTCAGTATAAAGGGTGTGAAAATTGGTGATATCACAGAGACCTTTTGGCAAAAATGTAGTGTAAATCAGGTATAAAGCCATTGAAATTTTAATTATATCAGGCCACAAGAAAAGGATAGTCCTCACCTCCCTACTCTCAGAAGGGAAGTTTTGAGGCAATCCGAAAATAGCCATATTTGCAAATTGGAATGCAGACAAAACAATTGAGTGCCTTATATTTGGCTGATCTTAAGAAAGAAGAAAAAGGGGATATGCTAAAAGGGATTATTTTTTTCTTGCCACAACATAGATCAAAACAAACAAGCAAAACACCATGGGGTTGAATCAGATGCTATGCTTATTAGCATTGCTTGCCTTTGGTAGCACAGCCTGGCCTGTTGATCAACCCAAAACAAATGTTTGGATAACTCCGGGTAATGCAACCAAACAAGAAACCTTATGCCTAGCTACTGCATCCCCAGAAAATCCATTTTTGACCTGGTTAGTCAGTTTGCCATTAGATGGCTGGCCAATACCAGAAGCTACTAAAAGCATTGTACAGAGCTCAAATCCTGTTAATACATGGGAGCAGTGGACTCCTTACCTTCCTATAACACCCTTGGAGCCACAAGAATTAGAACTCCTGGGTTCTGTAAAAATGGATTTTTGTGTAAATTTTAATTACACAGGAAAAAATCAGTCTGAAGCTTGGGATGTTTCTCCCTATCATCCCGTGTATAAGAATCAGACCTCTTGGTGTAATTATACTTCTGCCAGTCCTTCTAAATCCAGTAACGCCCCCCTGTGGCTGCCACCGGGAATGTTTCTGGTTTGTGGAGATCGGGCCTGGGCAGCAATCCCTTCACACATAAAGGGAGGTCTCTGTAGTTTGGGATGACTGACTGTGCTAATGCCTGATGCATCCGTATCCCCGCAGAACAAGGCACAGTTTGCATGCCTTTGATGAATACTGCAATGATGAATTGTCTTTGTGGTCTGTGACCCAGATGAATTGGGCGTCTTTGCTTTTGCAAGGACTGGCTGCAAAAAAGGCCTTAAGTCAATTAAATATGGTAGCCTGCTGGTTGGCAAAACAGACGAATGCCACCAGCTCCACTTTATCAAATTTATTAAGAGATGTTGACAATGTAAGGCATGCCAGTTTGCAAAACCGGGCTGCCATCAATTTTCTCCTCCTGGCCCAAGGCCATGGATGTGAAGATTTCGATGGAATGTGTTGTATGAATCTTTCTGATCACTCAGAATCTATCCATAAAAGCATACAGCAGCTAAAGGATAGTGTGTTTAAACTAAAGGTAGAATCTGGATCTTGGCTAGATAACCTGTTTAGTGGCTGGGGTTTGACACTTTGGCTAAAGGATTTTTTTAGGATAGGAATGCATTTGATGATTTTAATAATAATCATGTTAGTTATGATACCTTGCTTGCTTCCATGTGTGCAGAGATTGATTAATAAGGCTATTAAAGGAGTGATTTTGGTTAATACAGAAGGGGGAGATGTGGGAATACACAAGACAGAGAGTAAGACAGACTTAAATAGCATGGCTGGTTTGTTAACCAGGATGCCATGGCAGGAACACAGCTCTGAAGATAACAGAAAATGGGATTAAACCTGCTTACGGGAAGAGGAGAGATTCAATCAACCCCCTACGAGAAAGATGCTGTAAAATGCATGAGTTGTTTGTATGATCTTTTAACCTAATTATTGTAGTAGAAATTATTAATCTTCCTGAAATGGTATATAAGCTTTTGGAAAACCTGAGTAAAATCAAATTCTGATCACCGAATCAATCTTCCTGCCTCTCCTCAATACTAGATATTTGGGGTTTTTTGGATGTCCCATTTTTCCATCATGTCTCATGGTAGACTCAGTCAGATGGGGATCCCCTCACAGGGCAACATTTTCAAGGGTCAATTTATGATGACTTGATATCAGTTCCTACAATACAGGAAGCTCCTTCTCACAGGGCTTCCAGTCCAAACCAATGAAGGCTTTAAAAAACACGAGGCCAGCAGTAGCTGAATTGCTCTAAAATACTTCAATAACTTTTAAAAAATAGCTGTCATATGCAGTATTTAGTCTGTTTGGGGCTGTGGTCATCCCAGGGAAGTTCCTGCTTTAGGAAAAGACTATTTGTACTACAAAACATACTTATGGACTAAATCCTGAATAATATTCCCAGCAAGGATGCAAGATCCCACGGACTCACCAGGGCAGGACGACTGGAAGCGTGTATTCCAGCAGAGTTAATAGGATGAGTCACTGCACCATTTGGTAGAAATATGAATTGTCATCTTGTCGCTGATAGAAACATGAAGCTCCCCGAGAAAGCTGCAGGAAATAAAACCCAACAAACAATCACATTCATTTGGCGATCAATGTTAACCACCAGTCACCTGCTGGACATAATAAATGATGCATTATAGCCTGGCAGTCCTGCAGGTATAACAACAGACTTTGAAGTTGGGAATGATAAGATAAAAGTAGTGGAAAAAGAATCAAAGGGTTTATAAAGACTCTGGGTTTCAGGTCATGCTTAATCCTCTGCAAGGATATTAACAAATTTGCCATTTTCCCTAGGGGATTCTGAGTGGGAATTCAATATTAATAATAGACATGCAAATTAGCAAGGATGTAGTAGAATCATATAAAATTAGAATGAATAATAACTCAGCAGAATGAAGTATTATGAATTGTGTAGTGGCTTTAGATTCTTTCTATCAGAGTGTGTAGCAGACAGGAAGGTCTTGTTTCCTGGCACATGAGGTTGTTGGTTCATTTAGAGTAAGCCCAGGATCCTGTTGCTGGAATTTCCATGTTTATGGACTGGCTGTGCTGGAATGAACTATTTCTCTAAATATTCACCTGCTATCATAAAGGCACTCCCTTATATTTGTTTCTCATTTCAAACATACGCTGACAGTCAGTATTCTCAAGACCTCCCATTCCAGCGCCCCATCCTGAAAAGTTCACAACACCCACTCAAGTTCCCTGACTATCCTAAGCAGGGCCTGTCCACTGTATGGTTTGATATTCACAGGAATTTATTCCTTGTTGAGTTGTGTTCCACAATCTCAGCTTTTACGCTCAAAATATATATATGGTTCTTAGTAAAGATAATATTTAAAGTGTGATTTAAGTGTAAATATTTGTATAATCTGCAGGAAAAGCTGAAATTATAGCCCAAGGAGGTATGGACTGTCTTATTACTTTATTAGGAATATAATGGATTTTTCCTCCCTGCTACAGCAGGCAGATTTTTATCCCTGAAAATGCCATTTTAGTGCTGCCAGAAGCACAGCACTTTCTTTGCTCACCCTGTGAGGACCTATTTGTTGTGCCAGGGCCTGTCTGCAGCTTTCATTTGCTTTCCAACTCCTGATGGGCCACTAATTAACTGAATGCATGTTCCTGACCTGCTCCCAAATCCATGCACTGACGGCTCACATTGGCAGCTGGAATAAAGGGTTAAGTCTGGCAAGGCCTGAGCTCTGCTTTGAGCCTGGTGGTGAGCAGCCAGTTAGGTCTTGATGGCAAAGGGAAGAATTCTGGCCTGCTTAGATANGTAGAAGAAGAGGCATTATTATATAATATGTTCATAGAAGCAGCAGCTGAGATTGATGAACTGCTTTGCCTACTGGGACATTATTCCCAACAGCTGTCTTTTATTGGCTCAGTCACCACAGGAAAAAGCATAATTTCCTTACTCTACGGTCAGGGTTCCCAGGATTTTTTCAGCTGAAGGAAAAACAAAAATAAAAAAGACGATGTCACCAATTACCCTGTGTTTTAAAAGAGAGTATTTCCCTGTTCCTGAATTGGGGATGTGAATTGTGGCAACATGCACCAATAACCCCATTCTCAAGCCTTTTTCCCTGGTGTCTCCATGCCTAAGAAGCACAGGATTATCCTGAGATCCAGAAGGGTCTGGATGACTGGGGCTCCGTGCCCTGGATTTCCCTATGTGCCACAATTTCCCAGCTGGTCATTCTAATTTTTTCCCAGACCGGCTGGGGGGAGGGGCCATTTAGGTTTGCTTCTCAGAGGGACCCTATTCAGAGGTTTCCTCCCAAATTTGTCCTAAATCAGGACAGTCACTAAACCACGAGATGATCCTCCAGGATCACATTTTTGTCTCTTTTGAGAGGGTTCCAACACAACTACATCCACTGAATGGATTTCTCTTTTTTGACTGATCATACCCCAAAAACCTTTTTTGGAAGCTGCATTTAGTCCCTTCAGTCAATGCAGTGTGGGAGTTTCCCTTCTAAATTAGTACTGAGCCATTGGGGTATCGAGGATGGGTTTTTATGGTTCATCCAGAGTGGATTTGGAGTTTTCCTTGGGAAGAGCCTGAAAGAAAAGCACCCTGAAGATCTCTCTGCATTACCCCTGCTCTGCTCTGCACAGGTTAGAAAAGTTTCTGTTTAACAATTATTCTGTTCCACTCCAGGAGTATTTTCATTTCATGGCAGAGGACATGGGCTCCAGGCCCAGGCTCCAGGTTGATTTGTGAAGCAGTTTAGGATCCCTCCAAATAAAGGCTCTTCCCGATTGCTACAGCAAGGGGGGAATTTAAATTCAATTGGGAAAACTTCTGTATCCTAGAGCAGGCTGGGCTGGCACCTCTACAGGACTGTCTCTCACAGGCTACTCAAAGATTACTGTGTCTTCCACTATTTAATTATGTTGCTATTTGTGTTTACAATGTTCATATAGAATTCAAACTTTTATGAATAATTTCCATACTTATATTAGAAAGTTACTCTCTGAATACAAAACACAGCAGTGGGATTTCATTTTAATGCCATTTTCCCAGTTTTATGAGTTACATTGTAAAAGTGGGGGAAAAGAAATTACTTATTCATTATCTTCAAAGTATTTGCTGCACAGGAGTTTATGTTTAATTTTGCATCAGTAACAGCCAAGATTCCCATAGAAAATAGATTTTTGACAAGTGAAATGTTTTCTAGAGTTTGCAGTTGAAAAATCTGCAGAACTCTTGTCAAACTACAACAGGAAAAAGGATTCAGGCTGCAGCAGCAGAGCAGAGAACTGCTCCTCTTTTGTGGTGAAGGCAGCATGAAATCTCTGTTGACATTATTACTAAAAGGCAGAGGAGATAAAGTGATGGTTAAACACAAGAAAAAGGCCCAGGCCCTGCAGCACAGCTGTGCATTTGTGACTCTTCTATCACTATCAATAATTCATAATGACCATCACGCACCTGACAACACTAAGTTGGGGAGAAAGACTGAGTCAAGCTTTCACCAAATGTGTAAAAACATCCAACCTGACATCAGATGTCAGGGCAACAGGACCTGCTGGATAAGCAAAGATCCAGCAGAAAGGGTAATGGAGAAGAAAATCAGCTGATGTGGACACAAATCAACATCTGCTGCACCCATTTGTGGCATTTTATGGAGGAAAGCTCTCCTTTTGGTGATACACATTGAAAGAAACAGTTTTTAGAGCTTCTAAAATAACTTTTTCTAGAAAAGAACTGAAATGATGGTTTACCTGTGAGCAATTCTGCAACATGAAGGAATCATGCTCAATATTATGCTCAAGTTTTGCAGCTGGGTTCTCCCTTGCTGTACCACACTAACTCAGCACGGTGTAATGGTTTCACGTTCTCCTGTCTCTGCTAAATTTAGTGTAGTGGTTTAAGTGTTTACTCTCTTTTTCTCTCTGTGAGATAGGATTAGGAGAGAAGCACAGCAGGCCTAAACTTAAAGGGTACAAAGATAGATTTATTAACACACAGTAAAAAAAGAAAATGAGAATCAAAATGAAACTTTCAAAACACTCCTCCTCCCCCCACAAACTGTTCACTTTCCCACTGACAACATAAAGAGACAAAACCTGTGATTTTCAGTCAGTTTCACCATTTAAAAATAAGCTTTCATCAGTTCTTTGGGAGAGGAGTCTCTCTTAGAACTCCCATGGTAACATCACCACAAGAAACAGTCCTCTGGTGGCTCCCATGCCACGAATCTGCATCCACTCGGAAAAAACTCTCTGCAGACTGTGAAACCCCTCCCATTACCAGTTTCCCAAGCTGCATATGGGTCATGGACTCATACATACTGGGGTGTCATTTTTAAAGATAAACAACTCCAAAAGCAAAGGATTCTTCATCACAGGGAACAGAGATGTCTTCTCACTTCTTCACTGGCACAGAGGGCTTCTTATCTCATCTCTCTCTGTTCAAACATCTCATGGGATCACAGGATCACAGCTACTAATTCAATATTCACTCAGTCTATCACAGATACCTTTGCTCAAACCCACAAATCTGAATAAACATCTCCCCATAATGCATCTTTTTCCCATGATTTAAAGGTATATTCTAATATATATAGTTCATTACCATAGCTTATAAGAGAAGTCCAGCATAAAATAGCAACTCCTCTAATTCCTTCTCACAATTAGTCTTTTCATTCTCTCTTCACTGACTTCCGTCTCACACTGTGTTTTGTCTACATTCACTCTGTCCCTTTCCTCTCACTCAGAGAAGGGTTAGGGCTTTGGAAGTTTCATTTGTGTAAGGAAAGAGTTAATATCTTAATGTCATAGGTTAACACAGTTTGGTTTTTTGGTTAATGGAATATCACCCTGCTAGGACCTGGGACTTTGCTTTGGAAAGGACAGGGACCTATCAGGGACCAGTTTTTGGATTGGAAGGTAGNCCATTAGCTTCCACACCCCCCCACCGGCATGGCTTTGAAACCTTTGTGGCTTGACCACCGCAGGCCGGGGCAAGCTTTTACTCTTTCCTGACACCAATTGAAACTCTTTAACCCTTCTCAGAGATGAGAGAAAAGGCCAAATTGGAGACATGTAAAGGGACAATATAGAAATCTCAAAGTCAGTAAAAGAAGAGTGACTTCTTCAGTGATAGAGATGACAAGTTGCCTTAGTTCTAGGCTGAAAATCTCCTATGAGTTATAGTAACAGACTGTAATATGAATATTCTAGAATAATCCTTTAAATCGTGGATAACATGAATTGGGGAGATGATTTGTGGATTCTTTGAGCAAAGATATCTGTGATTTACTGAGTGAATATTGAATTAGAAGTTGTGATTTGGGTGATCCCATTAGAAATTTGAACAGAGAAATGAGAAGAAGCCCCCTGTGCCAGCGAAAGAAGTAAGAAGACATCTCTGTTCCCTGAGATGAAGAATCCTTTGCCTTTGAAACTGTTTATCTTTAAACGTGCCACCCCAATATATATGTAAGTCTATGGCCCATATGTAGCCACAGGAAAGGCTACGTGATATGGGAGGTTCCACAACTACAGAAATTTCCTGGGCGGGCTGCTTTTATGTGAATTAGAAGCCACAAGCAGACTGTTTCTCTTGTGGAAAGTTACCAAAACAACAGGAGGGACTTCTCTCTCTCAAAGACTGAATTAAAGACTATTTTATAAGTGGTGCTGACCTGGAGTTCTGAGTTTTGCCTCTTTACATTGTTTGTAAAAAATGAACAGTTTGTGGTGGGAGAAAAGGCTAGTTTAGAAATTAATTTGTGGGGGTTTTTTTCCTTTGCTTCTCTTAGTGTTTGCTAATAAAATCTATCTGTTTATCTTAAGTTGGAGCCTGTTTTGCCTTTTTCTCCCAAAAATCCTATCTCCCAATTGGCAAAAAAAAATAAATTCAGCGAATGTGAAACCACCACATAAATGGTGCTGTAACTCAGATAAGCAAACCAAAACCACGACACTTACCCAGGTCCTCTCTCCCTCGGGCTGCGGCTCAGTGCCAAATTTCAAGGCAGTGCTGGTGGGGGGGGGGGAACTTGAGCTGAGAGATCAGAGATCGGAGTAGTCTGGGCAATCAGGGATCCTTAGCAGCCAGGATCATAAATGCCTATAAATGCCTCCTGCCCACCTCTCGGTCTCATGGGGTAGGCCCAGCCTGGGCTCAGGGCTGCTCCCGGGGGCCCGGGGGGAACATCTTCCCTGACCTCGGCCAGCGGTGCGGGCAGCTGCTGAGGCAAGCTTTAAAGTTAGCTAGATGTTACTAGCCGGGGCTTCCTCCCCCCCCGGCAGCTGCTACTGGGGTCCGGCCATAGCCTGGCCTCGCAAGCCCCGTGGGGCAGCAGGGCCTGGCCCGACCCACCCGGCTGCCACACAGTTGGTGTTACCTGATGGCAAGCCAGAAGGAAGAGAGATTTTCCTGGGGTTCTTCTGATTTTTAAGCCTGTGTATTCCCAGAGGCATGTCATCTTCCTAATTGGTCAATCAAGCTGTCAACTTCAAAGCCAGTAACTAATTAGTTCTTGATATCTGTGCTAAACCAGCACACATGGCCATAGGCAATGGTACATTGCTGATTCCCTGGGGCATCTTAGATTCTCTGCTGATGCTTTGAATAATTATTTTTGCATGAAGATCATGGTTGCAAAGGCCAAAAAGCCAGATTGCAATTTGCAAAACATTTCTATTTTTTTGATGTGTGAATCCAAATGGCATAAATTCATTGAATCATGGAATGGTTTGGGGTGGAAGGGACCTTTAATCCCATCCAGTTCCGCCCCCTGCCATGGGCAGGGACACCTTCCACTATCCCAGGGTGCTCCAAGCCCTGTCCCAGCTGACCTTGGACACTTGCAGGAGTCCAGGGGCAGCCACAGCTTCTCTAGGCACCCTGTGTCAGGGCCTTTCAAACCTCACAGGGAACAATTCCTTCCATATATTGAAGTGAAATCTCCCATCTTTCAGTTTGAAATTATTATTCCCCATCCCACCATTACAGTTCCTAATAAAGGAATTGAGTGAATAACAATTCAATTCAGCAGGAACTGCTGTGGTGTAAATGGGAGTGGAATTGGCCTGGTCTGTTCATGGCTGAGCATCTGAGTTCTGTAAGATAAACCCTGAGTTTGCTTCCACTCTCCATGGACCATCCCTCACTCCATGTTACCCATCCTTTGATGGTGAAATTTGACTTAGAATTTGCCTCCAAATCCTCTAACTGTTCATTGACTTTCATCCATTAAAACCAGTGGGTTAAACATAGATACATAAAAGATATATGACATGGAAAACATAATTATGTGTTAAATCCATTTAAAAAAATGTATCCCCATATGCAGAGACCATCAAGGTACTGAGACTTCAACAAACACTGTCAACAACCTCAGGACAACCCACCAAAGGCTTCTCAACATGAATGAGAGGCAAACCAGAGCAAAATACCAAGATTTCCCCCCTGCTGTGGCCAAGCAGGGGTGGCACAGCCCAAACCCCTCCTGCAGTCTGATCATCAGAGCCCAGAACCATGAAACTACTCTGGATTAGGAGTGTTTTGAAATATGGATAGAATTTAATTCCTTCAAGCACTGTTAATTAATGAATTAATTTCCACTGCCAGCCTAAATGCTGCTTAATTGACTCTCCAAAATAACTCAGTCTCAATGTGATCTTTCAAGGAACTTGGTCTTCTTCTGTCTCCCTGATTTACGGTTGATTCATAAATTATGGGACTCTACTGTGTCAGCAGTTACTCCTGAGCTTGAGCAGGAGCTCAAGCCCCGATCTGCAGGGCAGGAATTTAGGGTCAGGCTTTGGCTCACAGGGGTCAACGTGTCTCTGTGTGGCAGCTGAATCATTCCAGAGCACACAGTCCTTACACAGCCCTGTGTGTCTGGTGCCTAATGAGACAACAAAACTAAATTTACTGTAAAGTTATGCCTGGGATGCACAACTGGGCAGGGAGGGTGTGCAGGCAGCACTGCCCCAAGGTCAAAGGTCGGCAGCACTGCAAATTAAAGGAATTATTGGTGCTCCCTTTGAACTAAGCTGTGGGAATGCCAGAGGGATAAGACATAAGGAATAGAAGGTATAATGCAGACAGCTATTCTCCCTCCACACATCAAGCCTGTATTCCCAAGTCCTGGATGCTGCAGGCACTGCACATTGAGGATGAAAGGGCACAGGGATTGTTTTTAACATTTCTGAATGGGACAGACACATCACATCTGTCTCTAGAGCTTAAGGAGAAGTCAGGAGCACAAAGCATGGGAGAGTCCCTGCTCTGGAGTCACTGTCATTTATTATTCATCTCTCAGCCTTTAGCGGAGAATTCAGCACATCCCCATTCATTCCCACCTGGCCACTTTTCATGGGAGCCACGAACAGGCTGTTACTCTTAAGGCAGCACGCGGAACACAATGTGTGAGCCTGCAGAGCCCACCCTCCCCTTTCCGAGGGAACAAGTAATGCTATTACAGATTTGCAGCAGCTTAACGATGTATCAGAGATGCCTGTGGGAGAGGGCAGGGAGCACATGAGAGTGATTCCTGGCTGGGAAGACACAGAATTCCAGCCCCAAGATGCTGGAAAGCAGTTTTGCTTTGCATGCAGGCACTTCCGAATAGTTTAGGGCACAGAATCGCAGCTTGCTGTCACTGTCACTTCACTGTCACTGTCACCTCCAGGCTGTGACCTCCCCCAAAACACGGATGGTCCTTGCAGAATACACAGAAAAAGCCTCAGTTACCAGGGCTGTCATCATCTAAGTGGGATGACAGAGCTTCCAACAGCAAGTAAGGAATGCCACGCTCCTACTACCGCTACTATGAATGTGGCAAGGCAGGGCTTGCCCAAATCCAGGGAGTTTCTAGGATTCATGCAAAGGAACACTCGTAGTGAGACAGAGCTCACATGCAGCCAGACACACACAGCCCCCTCCAGCACCACTGTGCCGCCAAAACGGCCTTTTTACAACTTCACCCCTAAAGTTTCTAAGGAAAACGCCTTACGGAGAGAGAAGAAAAAGGCCCGAGCCGAGCCGAGCACTCCGGGTTTCTCCAAGTTTTTTAACCGAGCCCAACCGCTCCCGCAACGGCCCCGCCCGACCCAACCCCGCGGGCACCCGCGACGCGCCGGCCCTGCGGGCTGGGCGCTCTGGGGACACTCACTCGCCATGCGGGAGACACCCATTCACCGAGCGGCTGCGGCGACAGTCAGTTACCGAGCGGCCGTGGGGGATACTCAGTCACCGTGCGGGTGTACGGGACACTCACCGTGCAGCCGCCCCCTGTGGTGCCCGAGCCGCGCCGGGGCCGCCGCTGTCCGCGGCCGCGCTGGTGCTGAAGGGGCCGCCCCGCCCCGCGCCCGCCTCTCGTCCACCCCCGCGGAGTGCAGCGCGGCCGCCATGGCAACGCCGTGAAGCGGCCGCGCCCGCCGCCGCCCGGCCGGGCCCGCCGGCACCGCCAGGACCCCCGGCACACTCGGTACCCCCGGCACCGCTGTCACACCCGGTACCCCCAGCACACCCGCAGCTCCGACTCGGAGGATCCGCCCACCGGCACCGCGGCTGTGCTCTGCCCCGTGGTGACACCGAAAGGACACGGCCACCGTCGCCTCGTCCACCTTCCCTGTCGCACACTCCTGGTGGAGGGCATAGAACTGCGGAAGCGTGGAATTAAAGAATCATAACATCAGGGAATTCTTTTGGTTGGGAAAGCCCACTACGACTACCGAGAGATTTCAGCGCTGCCAAACCCATCACTAACCCGAGTCCCCAAGTGCCACATCTACATGGCTGCTAAATCCCTGCAGGGATGGGGACTGAGGTCCAGGAGCACTTGGACAACGCTCTCAGGAACAGGGTTCGATTGTTGGGATGTCTGTGCAGGGCCAGGAGCTGGACTTAATGATCTTGATGGGTCCCTTCCAACTCAGCATATTCCATGGTTCTGTGATTCCACGACTGCCCTGGGCAGTCCATTCCAATGCTTTAAGAACTCTTTTCATGAAGAAATTTTTCCTAATATCCAACCTGACCCTCCCCTGGTGCAACATGAGGTCCTGTCAGCCCATGGAAAAAAGGTCCCACTGACTTGGTGGCAAACATTTTTATCCTGGTGATCCAGTTCTCAGATCACCAAACCTAAGAAAAGTCAGAACTACACTTGTTTGGTTTTGAGGTCCTTCCTGCACAAATAGTCTGGGGGTTTGGCCTCACTATTTCATAAAATCCTGGAATGGTTTTGGTTGGAAGGGACCTTAAAGTCCATGTAGTTCCACCCCTGCCATGGGCAGGGACACCTTCCACTATCCCACGTTGCTCCAAGCCCCATCCAACCTGGCCTGGGACACTGCCAGGGACAGGGCAGCCACAGCTTCTCTGGGCAAGACATGCACAGGATGTAATTGCCAAGGAAATCTAAAGAAACATACGTTTCAGAAGTGCAAATAGAAGGATTAAGATGACTGAAGGGAAATCAATGATGTGAGCACCAGCACCTGCAGTTTGGCCACTCAAACCCCGAAATTCTGCCTCACCTGCAGCTCGTAGAAAAGTGCTTGGCTGCTGTGCGATCCTCAGCTCTGGAACCAGGATGTCCTCCAGCGTGGCTCTGCTTGGAGATGGTCCCACTGTAAACATTCCATATGCTCCTCCCTGTACAAAGCATGATGTCACAGACTCAGTTCTGGCTCTAAACACACAATTTAAAAACCAAGCTTTCCACCGTGAGCTTCTAAAATTTATTATCTTTGATCGATTACTTCACTGGATGGATGGGATACAACCCAGCATGGGATGAGGTTATGGGATTTGTGCCATTTTTGGTAATTTCCATTGCACTGTGACACTGAATACCTTTGTTGCTGTGCAATGTTTAAGTTTGCTTAGACACAGACCTAAAATGAGAGATAATTTACTTAACTGTTCTGAGAAAATATGCCAAATGGGTAAGCCATGATTAGTTTTGAAAAAAGTGCAGATTTAGTACAATAGTGACTCATAACAATGAGCAAAAAAAAAGGTCATGAAAGTATTTTAAACTGCATTTTATCATAGGGAAATATAAAATCACCTTAAATAGCTGTCTGTACTTGACCTTCCAGCACCCAGGTACTTCTAGGCTGGCTCTTGGGTATTATGCCAAAGCAGGATTTTAACCTTTTCTCCTAAAAGAATCCACAGCAAAGAAATATGACCCTTGTTGAACATAAAAATCCCCAGACCAGCTGTTATTCTTTAGGGCCCTTAAAAACATCTTTCCTCTTGGGAATAGTTTTATGATGGAGCAATTGCAGCAATTACAAAGCACTTCACAATTAAAGAAACCCACTCCTGAGACAACTTCATTTTATGTCATAAAGTTAGTTTATAATATTTTATATTCCCAGCTCTGAAAAGCATCTATATTTAAATGACTTTATATAATTATACTGGTTTATTATTTCTTTTCTTTGCTTATTATTATTATATTAATTTCTATTCCTAGTTCACAAATTAGGGAAAAGAGGTGAGGAAATATTTGAAAATCACATAAATTCCAAACACAAACCAAATCTCAGCCCCAAAAAGTCTCTTTTCCAGTTGCCTGGTCCTGGGCCACCAGAGCCAAGCTGGAGGGAGCCCAGAGACCCTGGACAGGCAGCATTGCTGGAGAGAGGAACAGGATGGGAGCTGCACACTCAGTCTGTACCAGGATAAAGCCTATGGCTTGCATATATCTTTTATTTTCCCCCACTTTTTATCACTAGGAAGTTGCAGCACCACAGCATAGCTGGGCAAGGGAATAGTGTTCAGTACACCGAGAAAAGCTCGTGTTCAATGGGTGATGAACCTAATTTAATGTCAGGCAGGGAGAGCTGGATTCTCTTGGAATTCTGCCTTTACCTCTTAGCACATTTTCAGGGAGGCAGATGTAAAAATGTGCCATAGTGATGTCACCAGGCTGCTGGGACTGGCCACAGGCAGGCAGGTCAGGAACGCCACCACAGGGCTGGCAGCACCACAGGGGAAAAGTGGCAGGAGACTGGGTGAAGGACAAGGACATCTCTCTGATGACATCCCAGGGCCACTGAGGTTGCTGGGACTCCTGCTCCTGAGTTCAGTAAAGCCAGGATTTCACCCAGCTCCTTTTGTTTGGTTTGGAAATGAGGATTTTAAAGGCCACCCCTAAGGCCAGGTCTCCTGTGCTGATGTACAAGAAACACTCCCTAAACCTGGACTCTTGATGCCTCCTCCTGCTTTGGCCCTAATTCCAGAAAACACTTAATATATCCATAAATACATTTCTCACCAGCAAAGCTCTTGAGAAAACACCTCGTTTAAAGATTTGCTTATCTCTAATTCCTTGGTGAAGAAGTAAGGTATTACTCCAAAGGAGTAAAAAGGGATAATCAAGCTGTAAATCCTCACAGTTTCTATCATTTATAACCAGAGCTTAGTCATCTTTTGACCAGTGACGCATAGCACCGATTTCTTGCTGAATAAAATTGTAGAAGCACAGCCAGTTTTTCACAGAGCTTGGAACTGTGCCCTTTGTGGGGTTTTATGAATGCAGAGCTCAAGGTCTATAGTATGTCATGGATAACCTAATGCAAGGTCATGTTTTTCTGGAATAACAGTGCCTAAATCCTCCACAGCAACGATGGGCTCCAGCCCTAACTGGAGATTTATCAGATTTCACAGGGATTTGGCTGTGCAGAACAAGTTCAAACTGTGAGAGCAATAAAGGCAGTTGTAAAATGCTGAAGATGGGAACCGTAAAGGTCAGAGCCTGATCTGCACTCCCCCAGTTCTCACATGTATTTAGATCTGAGATACCCTGTGCATTTAGCTTGGTGCTCTGCAGTTC
>VZDJ01001538.1:136739-149629 GCA_008694505.1 Cyanoderma ruficeps | reverse complement strand
CTATTGTCTTACAGGGAGATAAAAGAGGGTCCGAGCGCGGGAGAAGGGTTATTTTTGCCTAGTCACCATGATTATGCATTTTCTGCCCTTAGGCGACTGACCTCCAGGGAGGCCTAGCAGGCCTCACGGCTGCAACAACAGATAATCTATCGTCTCTGGAAGGAGGGTCAAGTAACTTGGGAGGACTATAACGATCTCACAAAGTCATGTGGGGAAAAGATTAGAAGGGCCAAAGCCCAACTAGAACTTGATTTGGCTGCTACAGTTAAAGAAAACAAAAAAAATTTCTGTAAATTCCTTGGCAGCAAAAGGAGGGTCAAGGAGTGTCTCCATAATTTGTTGAATGCAGAGAGTAGTGTAGTGTCGGGGGATAAGGAAAAGGCAGAGGTACTTAATACCTTCTTTGCCTCAGTCTTCAATATCAAGACCAGTTGTCCTCAGGATATCCAGCTCCCAGAGCTGGAAGTTGGTGATGGGGAGAAGAGTGAAACCCCCGCAATTCAGGAGTAGATGGTTAGTGACCTGCTATGCCAATTAGACACAAGTCTATGGGCCCGGATGGGATCCACCCAAGAGTAATAAGGGAACTGGCAAAGGAACTTGCAAATCACTCTCAATCATCTACCAGCAATCCTGGTTAACTGGAGAAATTCCAGTTGACTGGAACTTAGCAAATGTAACACCCATCTACAAGAAGGGTTGGAAAGATGATCCAGGGAACTACAGGCTGGTCAGTCTAACCTCAGTTCTGGAAGAAATCACCCTGAGTCACATTGCACAACACATGCAGGACAACCAGGGGATCAATCCCAGCCAAAATTAATTTCCCAAATGTGGGAACACAAGACAGAGAGTAAGACAAATTTAATTAGCATAGCTAGCTTGATAACCAGAATGCTATGGCATGAACAGAGCTCTGAGATTACAAGAAGATGAGATTAAACCTGCTTACGGGAAGAGGAGAGATTCAATCAACCCCCTACGAGAAAGATGTTGTAAAATGCATAAGTTGTTTGTATGATCTTTTAACCTAATTATTGTAGTGGAAATAATTAATCTTCCTGAAATGGTATATAAGCTTTGGAAAACCTGAGTAAAATTGAATTCTGATCACCGAATCAGTCTTCCCGTCTCTCCATCAATCGTCAATACTCAAAGGCAGGTCCAATGTCACCAACTTGCTATCCTTCTGTCTTAGCTTACAATGTAAGATATAACCAAAAGTATGTATTCTATTACCATCTTCATAAGCTGTTAAAACAGGTGGGACAGTGTTCTTTATCTTCTCCATGAGTCAGCCCTGATAACCAGGATGCTATCTCTGCTAATGGGCCATCAGAGTTTCACTACATGACTCATAAAATTACATTATCCCATTGTGAGATGCTCTAACCAGGGGGAGGAACCAAACATTCCTACCTGTATATAATTGGAGGCTCAGAACACCAAGAGCAGCATCTACCACTGTATTCTCAGAGGACAAGAGCTTGACAGCTACCACTGGAGAAGGACCAGATCTTTCTACAGGATCACCACTTTGACAGAACAACATCCATCACTCCAACAAGGACTGTAGCCACCATTTGATTGGACTGGTACCACCACCCTGACTGACAGGGTGTCAGGTTGTATTCTGACTGTCAATTTAAGCCAGTATTCCTGTCCTATTGCCTTTATTGTAATTTTCTTATTAAATTGTAGTGGTGACTTGGAATCTCCCACTGGTTTGTTGTCTAACTAGTACACCTTCTAGGACAAATTGACCTGGTTTATGGATGAGGGAAAGGCTGTGGATGTTGTCTATCTTGACTTCAGTAAAGCGTTTGGCGCCATCTCCCACAGCATCCTCCTAGAAAAACTGGCTGCTCACAGCTTAGATAGGTGGAGTCTTCTATGGGTAAAAAATTGGCTGGATGGCTAGGCCCAGAGAGTTGTGGAGAATGGAGTTAAATCCAGTTGCTAGTTGTATTCCCCAGGGCTCAGTTTTGGGGCAAGTCCAGTTTAATCTCTTTATTGATGATCTGGGCAAGGGGATTGAGTGCACCCTCAGTAAATTTGCAGATGACACCAAGTTAGGTGGGAGTGTTGATCTGCTCGAGGGTAGGAAGGCTTTACAGAGAGTATGGACAGGCTCAATCAATAGGCTAAGGACAACTGCATGAGGTTTAATAAGACCAAGTGCCAGGTCCTGCAATTGGGTCACAGCAAACCCATGCAGCATTACAGGTGGGGGAGGAGTGGCTTGAGAGCTGTTTGGTAGAAAGGGACTAGAGGTTGCTGGTCAACAGCCAGCTGAACATGAGCCAGTGTGCACCCAGGTGGCCAAGAAAGCCAAAGGCATCTTGGCTTGTATCAAGAATAGTGTAGCCAGCACGACCAGGGAAGTGACTATCCTCTTGCATTCAGCACTGGTGAGGTAGCGCCTTGGGTACTTCGTTCACTTTTGGGTCCTGGTCCTAGGGTGACTTTATGATGCTGTATTTGTATCCCCATCTGTCTATTTAGCCCAGAAATAAGTTCTGTGCCTTTAAAACTAGGTCCAAGAGTGAAGCGGGGGAGAAGTGGTGGAATGTCTGAGGTGCTGTATTCAAAACACAGAGATAAGAGTTCAGATCTCTCCGAGCTGGCGGCAGTGTTCTCTGAGTTCTCAGTTGCAGAGAGAGAGAGAGAGGGAGTTTCCCTTGCTTTTTTGCTGGTTTTCCTCTTTAGCTACGGCAAGAAAGGTTTTTCCAGGACTGTTTTTCTGGAACTGTTTGGGTTCTCTCTGGTCCAGAACACCTGTACAGTTACCCAGGCTCCCCTTCCCCCAAGCTGCTCTGCAGACTGGACGCTGAGTCTGAGCCCCAGAGGGACTGAAAGAGACTGAGTGAGCTGAGCCACACCCCATGAAAGGACTCTCTCTGAACCACAGAAAGGCTTTCTGAATTTGCCATCTCTTCAGAACAATTGTTTAATATTATTCATTTTCTCATGTTTGTGAGTACTTTGCTTGTTAAATAAACAGTTTTTTCCATATTTCTCCAAGGAGATTTTCTTCTGAACCAGTAGGGGGAGAGGCCATGGAAATCTGCTTGCTAGAGGAGACCCCTTCGGAGGTTTCCTCTGAAAATTTGCCCTAAACCAGGACAGCCCCTCACTTTAAAAAAGGACATTGACGTGCTGGAGTGTGTCCAGAGAAGGGGAACAAGACTCATGAAGGGTCTGGAAAACATGTCTTATGAGGAAAGGCTGAGGGAGCTGGGTTTGTTTAGTGAAGAGGAGGCTCAGGGGGAACCTCATCGCTCTATAACTACCTGAAAGGAGTTTGTAGTGAGGTGGGAGCTGGTGTCTTCTCCTCTGCCTGCAGTGAGAGGACAAGAGGAAATGGCCTTAAGATGAGACAGGGGAGAGTCAGATTAGATATTAGAAAAAAAATTTCACTGGTCAGGCATGGGAACAATTTGTCCAGGGAAGTGGTGGAGTCACCATCCCTGGATGTGTTCAAGAGGCATCTGGAACTGGCACTGGGTGATGTGGTTTAGGGATAGTGCTGGGTTAATGGTTGGACTTGATGGTCTTAAAGGTCTCTTCCAACCTTGATGATTCTATGAACTGTCTTTGATGCCTCTGCTGAACAGTCTAAACATGGCCTTGGGTATAATTAGGATCTTTGTGTAGAATTTAAATTTGTGAGCATAACTACATAGATGAGTCCCAATGGCAACAACTTGGAATAGTGTAACTAGCAAATTATGTGGATAATTTAATTTATAAACTTTTTAATGCAAAAGAAACTGGTGAATATTTCATTCTGCTCTTGATTTGCAGCTAGAGATTGCAGCCTTCAAACAGCATAACAGCAGACCATTACAAAAAATCTTTTAATTTTCCTTATATCATGTGTAGCAGATTCTCTGAGAGAGAGAGTCTCATTCTGTACTTAGAATGAGACATTAAATAAAACAGTGAACTANGAGGACTATAACGATCTCACAAAGTCATGTGGGGAAAAGATTAGAAGGGCCAAAGCCCAACTAGAACTTGATTTGGCTGCTACAGTTAAAGAAAACAAAAAAAATTTCTGTAAATTCCTTGGCAGCAAAAGGAGGGTCAAGGAGTGTCTCCATAATTTGTTGAATGCAGAGAGTAGTGTAGTGTCGGGGGATAAGGAAAAGGCAGAGGTACTTAATACCTTCTTTGCCTCAGTCTTCAATATCAAGACCAGTTGTCCTCAGGATATCCAGCTCCCAGAGCTGGAAGTTGGTGATGGGGAGAAGAGTGAAACCCCCGCAATTCAGGAGTAGATGGTTAGTGACCTGCTATGCCAATTAGACACAAGTCTATGGGCCCGGATGGGATCCACCCAAGAGTAATAAGGGAACTGGCAAAGGAACTTGCAAATCACTCTCAATCATCTACCAGCAATCCTGGTTAACTGGAGAAATTCCAGTTGACTGGAACTTAGCAAATGTAACACCCATCTACAAGAAGGGTTGGAAAGATGATCCAGGGAACTACAGGCTGGTCAGTCTAACCTCAGTTCTGGAAGAAATCACCCTGAGTCACATTGCACAACACATGCAGGACAACCAGGGGATCAATCCCAGCCAAAATTAATTTCCCAAATGTGGGAACACAAGACAGAGAGTAAGACAAATTTAATTAGCATAGCTAGCTTGATAACCAGAATGCTATGGCATGAACAGAGCTCTGAGATTACAAGAAGATGAGATTAAACCTGCTTACGGGAAGAGGAGAGATTCAATCAACCCCCTACGAGAAAGATGTTGTAAAATGCATAAGTTGTTTGTATGATCTTTTAACCTAATTATTGTAGTGGAAATAATTAATCTTCCTGAAATGGTATATAAGCTTTGGAAAACCTGAGTAAAATTGAATTCTGATCACCGAATCAGTCTTCCCGTCTCTCCATCAATCGTCAATACTCAAAGGCAGGTCCAATGTCACCAACTTGCTATCCTTCTGTCTTAGCTTACAATGTAAGATATAACCAAAAGTATGTATTCTATTACCATCTTCATAAGCTGTTAAAACAGGTGGGACAGTGTTCTTTATCTTCTCCATGAGTCAGCCCTGATAACCAGGATGCTATCTCTGCTAATGGGCCATCAGAGTTTCACTACATGACTCATAAAATTACATTATCCCATTGTGAGATGCTCTAACCAGGGGGAGGAACCAAACATTCCTACCTGTATATAATTGGAGGCTCAGAACACCAAGAGCAGCATCTACCACTGTATTCTCAGAGGACAAGAGCTTGACAGCTACCACTGGAGAAGGACCAGATCTTTCTACAGGATCACCACTTTGACAGAACAACATCCATCACTCCAACAAGGACTGTAGCCACCATTTGATTGGACTGGTACCACCACCCTGACTGACAGGGTGTCAGGTTGTATTCTGACTGTCAATTTAAGCCAGTATTCCTGTCCTATTGCCTTTATTGTAATTTTCTTATTAAATTGTAGTGGTGACTTGGAATCTCCCACTGGTTTGTTGTCTAACTAGTACACCTTCTAGGACAAATTGACCTGGTTTATGGATGAGGGAAAGGCTGTGGATGTTGTCTATCTTGACTTCAGTAAAGCGTTTGGCGCCATCTCCCACAGCATCCTCCTAGAAAAACTGGCTGCTCACAGCTTAGATAGGTGGAGTCTTCTATGGGTAAAAAATTGGCTGGATGGCTAGGCCCAGAGAGTTGTGGAGAATGGAGTTAAATCCAGTTGCTAGTTGTATTCCCCAGGGCTCAGTTTTGGGGCAAGTCCAGTTTAATCTCTTTATTGATGATCTGGGCAAGGGGATTGAGTGCACCCTCAGTAAATTTGCAGATGACACCAAGTTAGGTGGGAGTGTTGATCTGCTCGAGGGTAGGAAGGCTTTACAGAGAGTATGGACAGGCTCAATCAATAGGCTAAGGACAACTGCATGAGGTTTAATAAGACCAAGTGCCAGGTCCTGCAATTGGGTCACAGCAAACCCATGCAGCATTACAGGTGGGGGAGGAGTGGCTTGAGAGCTGTTTGGTAGAAAGGGACTAGAGGTTGCTGGTCAACAGCCAGCTGAACATGAGCCAGTGTGCACCCAGGTGGCCAAGAAAGCCAAAGGCATCTTGGCTTGTATCAAGAATAGTGTAGCCAGCACGACCAGGGAAGTGACTATCCTCTTGCATTCAGCACTGGTGAGGTAGCGCCTTGGGTACTTCGTTCACTTTTGGGTCCTGGTCCTAGGGTGACTTTATGATGCTGTATTTGTATCCCCATCTGTCTATTTAGCCCAGAAATAAGTTCTGTGCCTTTAAAACTAGGTCCAAGAGTGAAGCGGGGGAGAAGTGGTGGAATGTCTGAGGTGCTGTATTCAAAACACAGAGATAAGAGTTCAGATCTCTCCGAGCTGGCGGCAGTGTTCTCTGAGTTCTCAGTTGCAGAGAGAGAGAGAGAGGGAGTTTCCCTTGCTTTTTTGCTGGTTTTCCTCTTTAGCTACGGCAAGAAAGGTTTTTCCAGGACTGTTTTTCTGGAACTGTTTGGGTTCTCTCTGGTCCAGAACACCTGTACAGTTACCCAGGCTCCCCTTCCCCCAAGCTGCTCTGCAGACTGGACGCTGAGTCTGAGCCCCAGAGGGACTGAAAGAGACTGAGTGAGCTGAGCCACACCCCATGAAAGGACTCTCTCTGAACCACAGAAAGGCTTTCTGAATTTGCCATCTCTTCAGAACAATTGTTTAATATTATTCATTTTCTCATGTTTGTGAGTACTTTGCTTGTTAAATAAACAGTTTTTTCCATATTTCTCCAAGGAGATTTTCTTCTGAACCAGTAGGGGGAGAGGCCATGGAAATCTGCTTGCTAGAGGAGACCCCTTCGGAGGTTTCCTCTGAAAATTTGCCCTAAACCAGGACAGCCCCTCACTTTAAAAAAGGACATTGACGTGCTGGAGTGTGTCCAGAGAAGGGGAACAAGACTCATGAAGGGTCTGGAAAACATGTCTTATGAGGAAAGGCTGAGGGAGCTGGGTTTGTTTAGTGAAGAGGAGGCTCAGGGGGAACCTCATCGCTCTATAACTACCTGAAAGGAGTTTGTAGTGAGGTGGGAGCTGGTGTCTTCTCCTCTGCCTGCAGTGAGAGGACAAGAGGAAATGGCCTTAAGATGAGACAGGGGAGAGTCAGATTAGATATTAGAAAAAAAATTTCACTGGTCAGGCATGGGAACAATTTGTCCAGGGAAGTGGTGGAGTCACCATCCCTGGATGTGTTCAAGAGGCATCTGGAACTGGCACTGGGTGATGTGGTTTAGGGATAGTGCTGGGTTAATGGTTGGACTTGATGGTCTTAAAGGTCTCTTCCAACCTTGATGATTCTATGAACTGTCTTTGATGCCTCTGCTGAACAGTCTAAACATGGCCTTGGGTATAATTAGGATCTTTGTGTAGAATTTAAATTTGTGAGCATAACTACATAGATGAGTCCCAATGGCAACAACTTGGAATAGTGTAACTAGCAAATTATGTGGATAATTTAATTTATAAACTTTTTAATGCAAAAGAAACTGGTGAATATTTCATTCTGCTCTTGATTTGCAGCTAGAGATTGCAGCCTTCAAACAGCATAACAGCAGACCATTACAAAAAATCTTTTAATTTTCCTTATATCATGTGTAGCAGATTCTCTGAGAGAGAGAGTCTCATTCTGTACTTAGAATGAGACATTAAATAAAACAGTGAACTACCCAGCTGAGGCCTGTCTAGCTGAGCCTTGGCCTTGAAGGTTCTGAGGCCTTGAAGCCTCTTGCGCAGGTGAAATTACTTGTGGCGCAGCAGAAATTAGGTGTTAAGGTATCATTGCTAGATAGTGGGTTTTCTGAAGGTCACTGAGAGTAATTATTAGTGAGCACGTTTAGCCACCTTAAAAGTAAAGTTAAACAGTGTTTGTTTGCATTCTTTCTATGCTGTATCCCAATAGAAATGTTTCTCCAATTATAAACTATATAGAACTGTATATAACCTGCCATCTTAAGCTGAATAAACGGAGAATGTGTGATTAACCATATTGGTCGGATCATATGTTGCTCTGGCTCAACCTCTCGTTATCTCAGGGCCTCCCTGCAACAATCATGGAATCACATGTAAGGATTATTTGTCCATATTTCCAGCAACTACTAAGGAAAATTGGTTCTGATTTTTCAAACCCATCAGGCAACAAAAAAAAAGCCTTTGGGGTTTGTTAGCTTTTTTTTTATAAGGATCTACATTGAGTGGACTAGCTATTTGCCAGAATCTGCCTTTTCAGAGGAAACACCTTTTGAATGTTTCCTCCCAAATTAGTCTCAAACCGAGACACCTATACTGGTGTTTTCCCTAGAACCTCTGATGTTGCACAATTGGAAAATTTTAGGAAACCCATTAGAATAGACATGACCTTGTTATTACTGTCACCTGGATTTGAGGCTAGATTAAGCAACACACATTTCTCTCATTCTTTAGGAAACAGGCAAGACATCCCAAAAACGTCCAGCCATTTCCTAGACACTCAAATGTAGTATCATTTTTCAGCGGCTTTCATGCCCTTCAGTTCTCTTTATTCCATTTCAATAAAATCTCTCTTCCTTTAAGTTACCATTTTTGTCCCAATGATTCTATGATCTGTACAGGAAAAAAATCAAATATTTGCACACCATATTACATGGCAACCTGTGGTGGGCTATCATTGGCTGGATGGCAGGTGCCCATTAAGCCTCTCCATCACTCCTCCTCCTCAACAGGATGAGGGAGAGAAAATATAACTAAAGGCTCATAGATTGAGATAAGGACAAGGAGATGATTTAGATATTGCCATCACAGGCAAAACAGAGTGAACTCAAGGAAATTTGTTTATTGCAAATCAGAAGTCAGAGTAGGGTAATGAGAAATAAGAACAAGTCTTAAAGCACTTTCCCCCCCACCCCTCTTTTCTTCACGGGCTCACATTCACTCCTGATTTCGCTATCTTCTCCTACTAAGTGGCAGAGGGGGACAGAGAACAAGGATCACAGTCAGTTCATCACGTGTTTTCACAGCTCCTTCCTACTCACACTTTTCCCCTGCTCCATCATAGAGTCCCTTCCACAGGAGACAGTCTTCAACTAACTTCTCTTTGTGGGTCCTTTCCATTGGGTGGAGTCCTTCAAGAATGGGCTGCTCCAGTGTGAGTCCCCTGCAGGGCCACAGGTCCTGCTAGAAAACTTGTTCATGCATGGGGTCCATCGTAGTTATTGGAGTTTTGTTGTTTGCACTTCTTTATCTCTGTATTTTTATCTCTCTCTTATTTCTCTCTCTGTATTTTTTTCATCTCCCTTTCCCTGAGGGAGTATTATTTATGGGAGTAATTTTTCACTCTTTTAAAATGAAGAAAACATTGAAAACATCTGGATAGATGTTACCATAATGAGCCAAATTAATTCCCAGTGTAAATCCATTTAGTTCAGCAAAGCTAGGCTAAGGATCAATCTGGGTTAAAAGTGACTAAAAAATGCAATAAAGATATAAGGCTCAAATTAAAAATTAGCACAGAACAATGCATATCTTGTGTGCTTCCAAATTGTCTGCATCTTATTGTGATTCCAAAGAAGCCCTAAGATAAAATCATGAAGAACTCTGTTATCCTTCTGTAATATGAAGTGTCACATAGGCATTACTTTTAGCATTAGTTTTCTGGTATGCAAAAAAGAGATGGTGTTAACAGGTGTTACCGTCCAGTTTTTAAAATTATTAGAAATGCCTCTGCCCAAGTTAAGGTGCCAATGAAACCATACGCCAAAGTCAATAGTATGGATTTTATTTAATAGTAAATATGAGAGAACGAGAGGAAGAAGGAAGTGAAAGAGGTAGAAAAGAGCTGGGGGACAGAAAGTGAGAGAGACAGATTAAAGAAAATATCACCACTCCGTGGATCCCACTGGCGTCCTGATGATCCTCTCCAGCTGGTCTTCTTGGTGGTGAGGGTCTCCAAGAAAGCATAGAATCCAATGGATTAATATAACTTCAGTCCAAGTGGGAATGTCCAGGTACCTCCCCTTGCGGGGGGGCAAGTTTGCCACTGTCTCTTGCAGCAGGCTGGGTCTGTTGCATCACTTTGCGTCATGTGCAATGCTGTCATGCAAGGCTTCAGGAATGACTCTGGGCGGAACTTCGGGGGGGGTCTTTGATGGATTATGACACCCCCTCAGCTGCCTCTCATATGAATGTCCCGTGGATGTGGCCTTCCCGGGGTTGGGGGTTTCACAGCTGGGCCAGTTTGTGTAAGGGAGGATAGGTGTTTTGTGCCTCTGACAGAGGTTATGCCACATACCTGAAACCTCCTCCTCCACCTTCGGTTGGGGGGGGGGAGTCTGTGTAAACCTGGCCTCTGTGGGCTGCCGTTTACCCCACCCCAACCCAGCCAGGGATGACTTTCTGCTGCATTTGGCTTTCTTGTGGATGCACTTTTTTCCCTCAGCCTTGTTTATTTCTCCCTAGACCTGTGATGATTGAACAATAGTGTCCCCTTTATCTTATCTAGGCAGCGTAACTCACAGTCCAAAGTTCCAGTCAGGTATCTTCAAGGACGGGTGGGCTTAGGTGGTTGTAGCTTCTTTATACAGTTTTACCATAACAGTCAAAAGGTTCAGAATAATGTTTAAGCCATGAACCGTAAGATTCCAGTCTGACAACAGGGAATACACAGTTTTGAATAACAGGACCCTTGAGTTTTTGGAGACAGTTGAACAACCTGAATGTATGAATAGAATCATAGAATCATGGAATCATGGAATCATAGAATCATGGAATCATAGAATCATAGAATGGCTTTGATTGGAAGGGACCTTTAAAGATCATCTAGTTCAACCTCCTGCCATGGGCAGAGACCCTAGATCTGGATGCAGTACTCCAGATGGGGTCTCACGAAAGTGAAGTACAGGGGAAGAATCACCTCCCTCGACCTGCTGGCGACAATTCTTTTGATATAGCCCAGGATATGGTTGGCTTTCTGGGCTGTAAGTGCACATTGTAAGCTCACATCCAATTTTTCATCCACCAGTATCCCCAAGCCCTTCTCTGCAGTGCTGTTCTTAATCCATTAATCTCCCAGTCTGTATTGATACTAGGAATTGCCCCAACTCAAGTGCAGGCAACTACATCAGCCAATTTCCTCTGGACCTTGGGATCCATCTTGTGGGGTCCCATGGACTTCTGTATGTTCAGTTTCCTAAAGTTGTCTCAAATGTGATTTTCTCCTACAGTAGGAGGGATTTTGTTGTCTAAGTACCAGCAGTGAAGTTCAGGGGCTTGAGAGATATGGGAAGAAAAATTACCATTGAAAACTGTGTCAAAAATTTGTTGAGTACCTCAGCCTTCTCCATGTTGATTGTTCTATCCATTCTCCTGTCCGCTTTACTGGAGGGGGGCATTTTCTTTAATCTCCCTTTTATGGTCAACATACTTGTAAAATCCCTTCTTATTATTCTTCTCATTCCTTGCTGAATTCAGCTCCATCTGTGCCTTAGGTTTCCAGATCCTATCCCTACTCGTCAGGGCAGTGTACCTATATTCTTCACAGAGTAAATTCTGTGTGAGTCATCAAAGGCAGACAGCTGGTGTAGCAGAGCATCTCCCCCACCACGGGAGAGCTTATCTATTGCTTGTTAGCTGATGAAATAACTCGGGGCATCTCAATCTCACATGAGCCTTGATGAAATAAGTCAGGACAGTTTGCCATGTGGTGAGTTATTTCAGTGCCATGGAATTGATGCTTTCAGCTGACAGTAAACATCTTGCTGTGGAAGCGAGATGGGGAAAGATAAGCTGGAATTTCTTACTGACAGACACTTCACTTTACAAACTATAAAAGCCACACCAAGCTTTCACAAAGCAGAAATCTTCTGCACATTCCATGGAAATGCATGCAGGTCTGTCCCCAAAGTTTGGGATGCCCCCTTTTGTGGTTACCCCTTTGAGGGTTGAGTGAAAGGAATCTGTGTACACTATAGTCATTTTGGTGGTAAATTACATTGACTCCTAACCTATACTATTTCTTTGGTAGCTTTAATATAGGTACCATAATGTCATGCATCATTTTATGTAATCTACTAGCAATTCTTTTGTTTTATACTGTGTAGTAACTGTTTGAGGCCTTTTGTCTGTTACCGCCTGTTTATTCAATAAATGATTCATTTTATAATAGACCTAATCAGCCATTCTTAAGAACTTGTGAGCCAGAGCGATTTAGTTGTGGGTCATGTAAATAAAGCTGCTGTCAAAAATCTGAGTCTAAGCCAGGGCTTGTCGAAAGCTCCCATTCGATTCATAAGAGCTGGGATAACCCTAAACCCATGGCTAAAACACAAAGAGTAAACATATTTCTGTCACCTTGCTAACCGGGGGATCCCGAAAGCAACACCCAGGTGTAGCACATGAAAACGAGACTCTCAAGCTGAGAGCAAAATTAATCTGTTTATTGCAGAGTTAAGACAATACTTATATACCTAGCGTGAGAATCTTTGTTCAGTTCTTCCCACACAACCCGGTTGCAGGCCTGTAATAAATCCTTCAGCCTGACAGTTTGTTAGTTTCCTCAAAGTTTGCAGGCTTCGAAGAAACAGGATGATTTTCCTGTTCTCAGATAGTGTGTGATCGACTTTCTCTTGTGCTTCCCAGGAATTTTCTGCAGTGCCAGGCTTTGCTGTTTCCTTTCATCTCCCCCTTTTCTTTTTAAAGGAGTCATAGATAAGGCTAAGGTAACCATGACTTGGTTTTGCATGCTTTTAACAGCTCTGATTATGTTAAAAAGGACAAGACAGAAGATTAAAAAGAACATCATTGCCAGACAACTCAGTCCAATGAAAACCCAAACTCCTAAATTTATCCCAGAAAACCAAT
>VZDJ01001538.1:119302-135305 GCA_008694505.1 Cyanoderma ruficeps | reverse complement strand
GATTTAGCCAAGAAAGATCACGTTTCAGATCTGTCAACACCTTTTGATCCTGCAGTGTTTGTAAAGTTCTAAATTGATCTTTTAATTGAGTGTGATGTGACTGTATATTGTGTTGTAAGGATTTATCAAAGGCCCCTTGGAGGTGGTTTTCAACTGTCCCAGTTCTGGTCCGTGTCATTCTATTGAAAGGGAGTGACACATAAGGAATTACGGATATGTTCCCAATCACAATGCAGGGATAGATGAGTTTTTTGGGCCTCAACTCTCTCACCTACCCATATAAGAGCACTTTCCAAGGCATCTAATCTGGCCATTATTTCTTTATCAATGTTTTCTTGTGTTTGTAATTCTTTTGTGATATTGGTTAAAGCTTTTCCCATGGCATGGGAAGTTTGAATGGAATGAGTTAAGGCAGAGACAGCCACAGAGGCAGCGGTTAATATTATTATGGCAGAAACAATAGCAAAGATTAACCAACCCAGAAATTTGCAAACTCATTTCTTATTTGTTTGGATTTCCTCTTGGACTATCCGAGCCAATTGCGAGAGAGCATCCTGTCCTTTCCATGCTCAAGTAAGGTTTGCAGGTACCCAAATTTCAGATCTTCTTTTAAATGGAAGAAAGACAGAATAGTTATGCATAACTCCATAGGTTATACATTATTTGAAAACAAAAGAATCAGCAGATAAAAAAATACAAACCATTTCTATATTCTATCGAAGAATCATTAGCTAAAGCAAAAATATATGGGTGTGAAGTGCAAGTCATTAGTAATTGTTCCTCTTGCAATGTTAAAATCGCAATTGTAGCATTCTTGTTATAGATACATAATATAAAGTTGGCTTTTCACAAATGTTTGCTGGGAAGGTTTTACTGTCTTAAACTAGTTTCTTTTATTTTTAACAGGGTTTAGAAATGGTGATGTGAAGAATGTGTATATTTTTTTATGGATTGTAGCATAGTGCTAAAAGTGAAGACTGTTTTTATAACATCTAAACCAGCTAAACTGGAGGATGGAGACAGTCCTCCTGCATTCCTGAATTAGCCAGATGAAGACAGAGGTGCACCAAAGCTCCAAGAAGGAAGTTATTGAACCTATGCTATCAGACGAAATGGAGCCACTCAAAATGGAGCCACTCACAGATGGGTCTACAAGATAAAATTGTTTGGGGGAGTTGAAACTGAACAGAGAAAATTCAAACTCAAGAGGAATGTTTGAATCATGCATTAGGGTCTATTGAATATGTAACATACTGATCCTTTTAAACCAGTGTTCTGAAGGGGTAGGGTGTGCTCTTGGCTGAATACCAAGTCACCCCATTGTATAATTAATATTTTGCTTTAATTCTGTCTCCTAATTGTCTTTTTATTAAACTTTTTAAATTTTACCAAGAACGTGAACCTCATTTTTCACATCGGGGAATCCACGGGATTCATCTCCTGTGTATCTAATGCTTATTACTGTTGTCTTGGTTGTTGCTGTTTGGTTTTTTAGTAAACTGGGGGGTTTTTTCACTTAAATCTTCTTGCATTTGTCTCTCCTTATTGGTGAAAGGGGAGTGGTTAAAACTTAAGGGAAGGTAACTTGTTTCCCAGGCTCCACCCCATAAATTGTCTTTGTCATGGTTCAAAGGAATCTACTCCACAGTAAGGTACTGTAAAGTAAAGCACACCTTTATTGGCCCAGCCAAGGGGAGCATGTGGCATTCAGGGGGTTAACATCACATCACCATGTGCATCTCCACCATGTTAATTTTATAGTGGGTATTTATACATTTACAAGATTGGTATCCACCCGGTTTGTTTGTTTATCTCAAAGTTACAGTCTTAAGGGGTTGGGGTCTTACATAACTTGTGGTTTTCTTATCTTATGGTTACAAACACAGCACACTATTCTTATCTAATACACTCATCTCACCTATTTTGCTAAGGCTTAGTTGTGTTATTACACACTTTATCACTATATTATTTATATTTAATCAGCAATTGCATATTAATTATGTTCCTATTATTTTATGACATTTTTCTATCCATTGTGACAGTTCTATTAGTCATAAAAATGGCAGTTAGTATGCGTCTTCCTTCTTATTGCTTAGCACAGGAGGGTTAAGCCCTTGTCCTGCAGAAAAAGGGGTTAGCCAAACCCATTAGCTCACATTTCTTTGCCTTATCATCTTAGTCCACTTGTTTTTTTTCTCCAAGAGCAGTTAGTGTTAGGCATAGCATCTACTATTTGCTTATCATACCTCCTTCTGGGGCTAGGCTTCTTGTTTTGCAAAAGTGGTTGCGATCGAGCACGGCAGCCAACACCCAACTTTTATTAATCTATACTTTATACTAAGGCACTTGTGTTAAAGGAGTCCTGTGTTTCAAGTCCCTCCTTCTCTTAAAATTTTTGCAGATTCTTTTGCAATTGTGGTGTCATCCATACTCATGATGTTAAGGTCTGTATCTTACACCACATCCATAAGTTTATATCCGTAAGGGCTATGGTTGTTAGTAGCAAAATTAAAATTGGATGGATCAAGAAATTAAACAACTGGGTCGTTGTGGGTGATTGAGTCCATCTGAGAAAAATGTCCCACAAGTGATGGAGTCCACTATTTCCTTGATTCATTCCAGATCATGTTTGACAGTTAGTATTGCTCATTGACCAGTCTCTTTAACACGTATTGCCATAGCATCCAGGTCTGGATGTTGCAGCAACTGTTTTAAGATACTATTATCCATCCAGATTTTTACAGTTGGGATTTCATGGTAGGATATATACTTGTCTTGTACAAGTTGATATGTGGTAATGGGGGTGCTGTAATTAAAGTCGCATCCTACTATCCTTGTAAAATTACAAACACAAAAATTGGTATGGTTAGTAGGTTCAACACAGTCATCTGTAGTTACATTTGGGCAATTAGTTCAAACACATGCACACCCATTTCCTACATAATATGTCTGGGACTTACTTTTTCTAGAAGGGAACATCTCAAAGGTATATGTCCTATTTTGTGTGTCCAAACATAAGTCTTCTGTCTCCAGCACTGCATCTTCACAAATAAATCCCAAGTGATTATGGGGAATGCACCCTTCGGTACTTCCAGTTTTTTAATTTACTTACAGTTTGCCATTTTTTAGGTTTATTGTTGTATTTCCCCCAGACATTGTGTCCCATAGGCCTGATTATGATTCCATTATGTTCAGTTCCCAAACCAGCAACAGGAAAAATGCTGGTGACAGAAGCATTTTGTATGGTTAGAACATAAGCTGTAATGTTTTCACTATGTGGCTCATAAGTGAAATTGACTAGTTTCTGACATGACTGGTATTGTTTTTCAAATTGTGTAACATTTTTAGCAATTATTTCTCATAGTTCATATGTCAAAATACATAAGTTTTCTTCTCTAATTACATCAGATACCACTGTTTGCACCCATTGCTGTGCTTGGACGCATCCCAAGGCTACAGATACATTATTTTGAACTATTACTAAGGCTGTTGCCATGTTAGTAAAATCTTGCTTCATTATTTCCTCTAATTTATGCAATAAGTTTGCAGCCAAATGCTGAGTATCTGCTAAGGTGAGCAAAGAGGATTTGTAAGGGAGTGTCTATTGTACATAATTCTGAAGTTACAGTGCTAATTTTATTAAGCATCTCTTGATCAATGGAGTTTAGGCTTCCCAAGCTTGATCCAAACCACCTACTTATGTCTCTCTTTTGTTTGCTTGATTTGCTTTGAGGAGCTAACCAAGTTTTCCATCCCAGTAGAGCAACATTAATTAAAAGGGTGCATTCCGGTTTTACTGTTGATACATGTTTGAATTTTAACTTGAACCCTCTTCAAGGAGTATTGAGGATTCCACAATAACTTTTGTACATTGGATTGTTTCATTACATATGATCCTACAAAAGTTTGGTTGTGATTTCCAAGTGCACATTTTGATGGTTTTGTTGTACTAATTGTGGTGGGAATATGTGTGGTAGTGGGTTTTATTTCCTCAAGTAACCAAGCACAAGAGGATTTTTGGTAGGAGGAACTCGAATCTCCTGCTCCTAGCACTTATCCTGTACAGGACATTCTTGTGGGTTCAGTAATTGTTGTTGTTTGTATACAAAAGTTTATAGTACATGTGAAGATGGTACATTTTGTGCATCATGTGTGCTTTCAATTTTTGTGTCTATGTAAATCCGGAGACAAGGCCAGTTGTTGAAAATATGCAGGCTACAAATCCTGCCTAATTCACTGGTATGTAGAATGTAGTTATCTGGTAATTCTGATTCCATTATGATCACTTTTTGAATATCACTGTTCCCTCCCCCTCTGTTATCTCTCTTGGCTCGATTACTCCAAATAGGGATATTATGTTTTTTCCTTCATCTGGAAGGATTGTCCCTGATGGTCCTGAATAGCCAAATGTCCTAGGGTGACTATGATGCCTGTATCACCAATCGTCTGTTCTGTCTGTGCTGTGTGTGTTCTGTACCTTTAAGACTGATTCTGAGAGGAGCAGGGAAGAAGACGCACGCAGTTTGTTTTGGGAAAACATTTTTCACTCCTACTCACTTCTTCGTCATCGTCCTTGTGTGTGTTCGTCGGATGTGCGGACAGCGGTGAGAGAGTTTTTTTTCCCCTCTTCTCTTTCGTTTAGTTAGTCTAGCTAGCTGAGGCAAAAAAGCTTCCTGGACTGTTTTTTTTTCCTTTTCCTTTTTTTTCTTGGGACTGTTTAAATCTGCTCTGGACTGAAAACCCAGGGGAGCACCAGGAACTGCACCTGTGGCCCACTGGGCCTGGATCTGGGCATTTACCAGCGCCTAAAGGGACCCGGACTGATCAGAGACTGAGAGAGCTGAGCTGACTCACGGCAAGGACTTCTCTCAGTTTTGCCATCTCTTTTCGGACCAGCGAGAGGTTTTATTGTTTCATATCATTCATTCCTATGCTTGTGGGCAGCTTGTTAGTTAAATAAATAGTTTTTTCCACTTTTCTCCGAGGAAGTTCTTTTCCCGGACCGACTGGGGGAAGGGCCATTTAGGTTTTTCTCTCCCGAGGAACCCCCATTTGGAGGTTTCCTCCCAAATTTGCCCTAAACCAGGACACCAAACCACTGTAGAGGTTTCCCATCAAAATTAAAGGCAAAAGAACTATTTTATAAATAGGGGAAGATGTTAGTCTTTTGAGGTTTTATAATTACAGGTTGTCCCCATAGGATCATTTACTATGGGTTCCTTACTCATTTTATCAGGGGGTTGTTTTAGTCAGGATTGTGATTTTTCTAGGAGTAAGGTGACAGTCCTATAGGCTTGCCTCCACTGTCTGTCTTCCATTGTCTATCCTGTACAATATAGAAATACATCATAGGTAAAAGTAAAATCATAAGTACATGTTTGTCTGTGAATACAGGTTACAAGAGATAAGCAGTGAGTCATGTTTGTAGCATCTATTGCACGAAATGATATCAGGGCTATTGGATAAAGCAATTCCCTGGGCTTGAAGTTGCATCCTATAGTTACTGATTCACTTTCCTGTATTTGGAGTGGCAAATTCTGTTCTTTACTTTCCCACTCACCTCTTTTAATTTTTGTTTCACCTACCATTAATACAATAGTAATTTCTTTTAAAACCTGTGTCTACCAGTCTGTGTTATTTAGGCTTGAGTTTCCATCATATCCATATTTTTTCCAGTCATTCTGTGTCAGTCGTGATTTTCGATGTTCTAATTCTGTGTGCTCATCACATTTCCAGTTCTGTCCATTTGTCCATGCAATTATCAGCAGCAGTGCTTTAATCTTAAGAATGTTGGTCGTATTAGTTCTGTCCGCCACTGTCCTTCAGGTACTTTCTTAATCCTGAAGTAATGAATCCAGGAAGGTAGTTCACAGATTTTTACAGCTGTAAAAGTGGTTAAAAGGACCTGGCAGGGTCCTTGCCATTTGTCCTCCAAGGAATTCCCTGCCAAAGATTTAACAAAAAAACAGTCTTCAGGTTTATGAGGGTGTATGGATTTATCCAGGCCCCTTGCTCTGGTTCCAGCCACTCTTCTGGATATTTCATTAATATGTTTTCCCAATAAGATTAGATAATTTGTTAAATGTCCTTCTCCCATTTGGTGAAGGTTTTCACCATGATACTGTGTTTGATATGGTCTCCCATACAATATTTCAAATGGACTGAGTCCTTTGTGTTGTGGTTTAGTTCTTATTCTCAATAAAGCAAGGGGCAGAGCTTGATGCCAATGTAAGTTAGTTTCTTGGCATATTTTAGTCAGTTGTTGTTTGATCAAGTGATTAATTTTCTCCACTTGGCCAATTGCTTGTGGTCTATAAGGGGTATGTAGTTGCCAATCTATACCAACTATTTTACTGATTTCTTTACTTATGACAGCACAGAAGTGTGATCACAGAATCACTAGGTTGGAAGAGACCTTCAAGATCATCGAGTCCAACCCATGCCCTAACACCTCAACTAAACCATGGCACCAAGTGCTACATCCAATCTCTTTTTTTAAATACATCCAGGGATGGTGACTCCACTACCTCCCCAGGCAGACCATTCCAGTATTTAATCACTCTTTCTGTAAAAAACTTTCTAATATCTAACCTATATTTCCCTTGGCGCAGCTTAAGGCTGTGTCCTCTCATTCTGTCAGTGGTTGCCTGGAGAAAGAGACCAACCCCCACCTGACTCCAACCACCTTTCAGGAAGTTGTAGAGAGTGATAAGGTCACCTCTGAGTCTCCTTTTCTCCAGGCTAAACAACCCCAGCTCGCTCACTCGTTCCTCATAGGGCTTGTGTTCCAAGCCCCTCGCCAACCTTGTTGCCCTCCTCTGGACATGCTCAAGCTTCTCAATGTCCTTCCTAAACTGAAGGGACCAGAACTGGACCCAGTACTCAAGGTGCGGCCTCACCAGTGCCAAGTACAGGGGACGAATGACCTCCTTGGTCCTACTGGCCACACTATTCCTGATACAGGCCAGGATGCCATTGGCCTTCTTGGCCACCTAGGTGCACTGCTGGCTCATATTCAGTTGGCTGACAACCAGTACCCCAGGTCTATTTCCACCTGGGCACTGTCCAGCCACACCATCCCCAGCCTATAATGTTGCAGGGGGTTATTATGGCCAAAATGCAGGACTCAGCACTTGGACTTATTAAACTTCATCTTATTGTATAGTTATTCTATACGGGATGGTGGTAATAACAATATAACTCCAATCTTCTCAGAGGACACAAAAGTGAAAGTTTATTAAAAGGCACATCCTTTTATGCAGTGTTTCAGTACAATGAATATGATTGGTCTTTTAGAATAACACCCCTCAACCTTTTTTTTACAAGTAAACAACAAGTTAGAAAAACACCACCTGCTAAGGGCTTTTCACCTTCCAAGGATTGTTTTTGATTCCTCCTCACAGTCACAGGCCACTGTGGGAAAGTTATTTGACTAACTTTCCCACTGACTGCCTGATACTTGAAAATCTTTCTCTGACTTGTCTGTCATCATCCACATTATTGGACTCTGCCCATCCATCCAACTGTTCCAGGTATCTCTGCAGAGCCCTCCTACCTTCCAACAGATTGACACATGATCCCAGCTTGGTGTCATCTGCAAATTTACCAATGGAAGACTCAATGCCCTCATCCATGTCATCAATAATAATATTGAACAGAGCTGACCCCACCACAGACCCTTGGGGGACACCACTGATGACTGCCTGCCAGCTGGATGCAGCACCACTCACCACCACTCTCTGGGCCTGGCCATCCAGCCAGTTCTTAACCCAGCAAAGAGTGCTCCTGTCTAAGTGGCGGGCTGCCAGCTTTTCCAGGAGTATGCTGTGGGAGACAGTGTCAAAGGCCTTGCTGAAGTCCAAATAGACATCCACAGCCTTCCCTGCATCCACCAGGCAGGTCACTTGGTCATAAAAGGAGATCAGGTTGGTCAAACATGACCTACGCCTCCTAAACGCATGCTGACTGGGTCTGATACCCGGGCAATCCTGTAAGTGCTGCATGATGACACTCAGTATAAACTGTTCCATTACCTTACCGGGTACTGAGGTCAGGCTAACTGGTCTATAATTACTGGGATCCTCCTTCCTACCCTTTTTGTGAATGGGTGCCACACTGGCCCGCTTCCAGTCATCTGGAACCTTACCATTGAGTCAGGAGTGTTGGTAAATAATGGAGAGCAGCTTCACATGCCCATCTGCCAGCTCCCTCATCACCTTGGGATGGATCCCATCTGGTCCCATAGGTTTATGACAGATATAGCTGGACTATATGTGCATAGATGATTTGGCTTAACTGATACCAGCTCAATCAGCCTAGCTCAAAGTAGATACAGCAAAGATAGGTCAGATTCAAACCCAGCCAGAGTACCTCAGCCAACCCCTGGGAAGCACAGATACACCCATATCACTGCCCAGTAAACCAGGCGGAGTTAAGACCCTTGACCAATCATGTCTGTAAGCATGGGAAATTTGAAAACTTTATAAAAGGGGCTGCCAGACAATAAACGAGCCTGTTGCCACATGATCCTCAGCATGTATATGTTGTATTCCTGTCTCTGATTCCACAGCGACATTTGGTGTCTCATGTGAGGATAACAACAAGCAGTCGTGGTATTGCTGGGAGACAGGGGGGCAGTGGAATAATGCTGCAATACAGCCAGTTGTGCAGCGGGAAGCTGCAGGCAAAAAATTTTTGTGGGCAGCAGAGAGGGCTGCTGGCAGAAATTTGCAGGCAGCAGAGAAACTCCAGGTAGTAAAGGAACACTGTGGGCAGTAAAGAACTGCGGGCAGTAAAGGAAGACTGCAGGCAGCAAAGGAAGATTGCAGGCGCAAATCGCTGTGAACAGAGAAGAGCCTGTGGGTGAAAAAAAAAAAAGTGCCACGGGCAGCAAAGAGTATGGCAGGGAAAGTCACGTTGATCTAGATCCCCCTTTGTGAATGTCTTGGTTTGGGAAGACAGGTGTCTGCCAGGGAAAGCTAGAGTTTCCCTTGGAATGGAGAATGTACCCCCCCCCTTCCAAATTATTATAATTTTACAATTAAAGGCTTTCAGGCAAAGATTTGGGAATAGGAGTAACAGTTCTTTGTTGCTAGCCGAAGGCTGGGTGTGTCCCACTTTAGGGACAGAAAGAGAGCAGGCCAGAAGCGTCGCAATGAGGGGACAAACTCTTCTACTTTATTTACAATTTGCCTACTTTATACATTTGTACAGAGGTCCAGAGATTGTCTACAGAGGTCGCCACCTCTCAACCTGGATGGTGGACATCACCATCAATAATTTCTTCTCTCAGAGGAGAAGAATGCAAACATTCTAAGAATAAACATTTTTTACATGAGGCTGCGTGTGAAAGTTCTTCAGAAAGACTAAAGACAGAAAACCTCAGGGCAACAGTTCTTTACTAGGAATATTAAGAATACAAATGTAGTAGTACAAAAACCAAGCAAACAAAGAAACAAAAATCCTAGAAACCCTGACAGAGTCAGAAATACAACCTGACACCCTGTTGGTCAGGGTGTTGGAAGCAGTCCAAAGTAAGCCCTCATGGAGTGGCAGATGTGGTTCTGCTGGAGTAGAGATGGTCCTGTAGAAAGGGTCCAGTAATGATGAGATGGGTCCGGTCTTCCTTTGGGAATCCAGTGGAAACACCAGATACATGGTGTTCCAGTGTCTCAGTTTTTGTCTTGGTAGGAATTGGCTGACTTCCTTCACTGGGTGAAGCATCTCACAATGGGATGATGTAATGTGTCATGTCATTGATGAGTCTTATGGCCCATTAACAGAAAATATCCCCCTGGAGGGAGGACAGGTCATGGAAGAGATAAGGAACATTGTTCCACCTGGTTTTAACAGCTGGCCCATTACCAGAAGGCACCCGACCCCTCTGCCTTGGAGTTACAAGAGATAAAGAAAACCCCTCCCCAACCAGTTTCAACAGATGGAATAGAATGAACATTTTTGGTTACATAACCCAAGACAGTGAATTAAAGACATTGCCAGGAACATGGAGGTGTGGGTTTTGACACCAGAGGACCCCCTTTTGCAGGTGTAGACACTAATTTTAAAAAATAGATGTGAAAAGTACAACAAATGGGCTTTACTAGCCCTAATAACGTGGTGTGAGAGGCATGGGCTGGACGTGTCGGAAGGAGCCACCCTATATGTAAAAATGTGGGACGGGGCTGGCCGACATCTACTTTCAGCAGCTTCGACAGGCGACCAGACCAACATTGGTATTATAAAACCTTGGAGGCTCATCATGGACTTATTAGAACAGTTGAACAGAGTGCGGGAAGTGAAAACAGCAGAGGAGTCACCATTGGCCCTGTCCTTCGATAATAGCGCAGTGCCAGGGGAGGTGGCATGGGGAGCAGACGCCACGCCGGACGAGCGGGACCGTACCACCACTCCCTGCAAGGATGCCACTCAAGTGGGGCATACCCCGGTTGCCTGGGATCCTGCCACTGTCCTGGGCAGGAACGCGCTACTGTCGGGACACACTGCAGCCATGTCCTGACGGGTCTGCACAGACCCCGCTTTGCCACTGTGCTCTGCTGTGCCATGCCCTGCTGTGACTGATAGGACTCCTGAGACTGCACCCAGCCATTCGGAGGCAGAACCTAGCTCCTGCCAGGCACTCAGCTACTGTTACAGTCTAGCTGCTTTTGCATTGAATCAGTGCTGTCCCCCTGTACAAGTGGGCATTCTGTTACCATGCCTAGCTGTACGAGCTATGCACTTCACATGGTGACAGAGCACCCTACAGCTCCAACCGCGCTTGCACAGCCACCAGACTAGCAGGTGCTAGAACCACATGTACCCCCGGCTGACACACGTGCACCAGGACCGCCCCCTCCTGAGACCGAGTGGGCATGAGGTGTGCCTCCATCTCCAACCCATCCTCCATGGAGCATAGTCCCACCTCTGATCCAGCCCTCTGGAAGTGTGACAGCACCTCCTATGTGGAGCATGGCTCCACCTCCGATCCAGCCTGCATGGGCGGGTCCGGGAAATGCATCACCAGGAGTTCCTAGAGACATGATACCTAGAAGTGACAGCAGACCCAGGGATCCCAGGACTACAGCTGCCGCTGTCCCGAGTGCACCGCCCCTGCTGGAGCTGGAATATATACCAACAAGATACACAAGGGACACCAGCACAGAAAGCCAGAGCCATCATCCCCCTGTGGAACACCACAATATAACTGCCATCGCTACACTGCTGACCATGCCTGATCCTGTGAGTGTCTGGCAAAAGGTAAAACAGGCGGCTATCACTAGTGGGGACTATGAAGGGGCAGAACTCATAGATGTACCCATGTCGGGTGGCTGGAAGTCTGAGGACAGAACAGTTGCTGTTTACCCAGTCATAAGAGGCAATGGAACTACTCCTGACAAGTATACTCCCTTCCAGTGGCCAGTTCTCTCTGAACTGCGTCAGCTAGTGGCCAAGCATGGTTTGGGTTCTACTGCTGTTACTAACATGCTACAATTCCTTATCACTGAGGAGGTAACTCCTTTTGATATAAAGCAGCTTGCCAAATTAATGTTTATGACAGTCCAATATATGGTATTTGAAAGGACATGGAAGAGCAGTGCTGAGAAACAGGAGTTAAGAAATCAAAGGGCTTCACAAGGAGACCCACATTATGTGGCAGGGGTCCATCAACTTCTAGGATTACCACCAGTGGGGGATCCCTGGCTACAGGCTAGTTTGCATCCCTTAATACTGGCACAGGTGAAAGAGTTGGGATTGCAGGCACTACTTAAAGTAACTAACACGGCAAATCTGGCTCAAACATATTCAAAAAAATCAAACAAGGGGTGAAAGAACCATATCTACAGTTTATAGACAGGTTACAAGATACTATGGAAAAACAAATCATTAATGTTGAGGCCAGAAATCATCTAATTTTGCAATTGGCAAAGGACAATGCCAATGAGGACTGCCGAAAGGTCATAGAAGTGCTACCTAATGAAAATCCATCACTAAATTAACAAATAAATGCCTGTGCTAATGTTGGATCTAATTCTTATAACATGATCATGCTAGCAGATTCCATAGCAACTACTGTAAAGATAACATCTTAATGCTACAAGTGTGGACAACAAGGCCACTTGAGAGTGAACTGTCCCCACAAGCCTACTCAAATGGGGACATGTCAAGGACAAAGGAATATGATAATTAAATATGATCCATGTGGGAAACCTGGTCACATGGCCAGGCAGTGCAAATACAAAGTCTATACTAATAAACAATCTTCTAAAGAATCCTTTAAGAACCAGGGAAATGGATGACCCAACACTAGAGTGAGACATGTGAAGTCACAAGTATCTCCTCACCTTCCTGTGCAAGCTCATGCGACCGGCTTACAGGAAGGACTCAAGGAGCAGCTGGAATGGATGTTTCCACCTCCATCTCAGTAACCATTACCACCTTAAAGGTACATAAAGTCCCTCTTGAGGCACAGGGGCCTATCAGGAGAGGACTGAGTGCACTGTTAATTGGAAGATCTAGTGCCACCTTGCAAGGCATCTATGCGCACCCTGGTGTTATAGATGCAGACTTTACAGGACAAATACGTGCAATGGTTTCCACCCCTACTCCACCCGTGACTATCCCTGAAAAAAACAAATTGCCCAGCTTATGCCTTTTAAGTCTTGTGTTCCATATACAGATCCCAGAGTGTGAGGAGACCAAGGCTTCCGGTCAACAGGTGAACCTCGGGTATTTCGGATCCAGGTCGTGGATGAGCAGAGGCCCAATATGGTGTGTACTGTCACGATGCCTCGGGCAAGGCCCTCACAAATAAAGGTCAGTGGCATGATTGACATAGGGAAAATGTCACCATCATCTCTGCCCACACTGCCACAGGGTTTGCAAAATTCACTCCAAAACAGTTTCGGATTATGAAATGCAATTTTTCCAAGTTGCTTCTGTTGCAAGCCCAGAAAATCCTGCCTGGGACAACCTCCGATGAAGTGAAGCTTCTGCCTTGAGCAAAAGCCACCAGGCAAAACAGAGGGCCCTGCTTCCATGCTCCAACTTAATAAGCCCAGGCAACCCCTTGGACATTATCCACCTCTTATTCCATATCATCTGAATAATGCCCAAATTAATATCTTTTAACTGTATACATACATGCATATATACATATAGCTATATACAACTGCAATTATTTCAGTAGCCATTGACCATCTCCCAGGATATGGGGCTGAGTTCATTGGGTCCATGACTGATATAATTGGAGCAGTCCATTGTCATTGTCCATGGTAGCTACAACTTTCAGTGGAAGTGACATTCAGGAACCAGTGCTGCATATGCATTTCAATATTACAGGCTGTTCTCACCCAGACTCAAATCCCCCTGAGGTACACAAGATGTGTCCTCATCCATCTGCATTACCCACCAAGTGTAACCAGGTCCTTGAGCAAAAACAATCTCACGGATGGGTCTGCCTTTGCTTGAGGCGGGATTAATCCAAACATCTTTTCAAACATACCTCTCATATGCACCATAGGGGCTTTATCTCTGTTTGCTATACATAGGTGTTCGGATTGGGCAGGGCCAGCTCAGTGGAACCTCTGGTGTTGACTAGCCATGTAGCCTTTGCTAAATGCAGATCCCACTGGTTGAAGGTTCCATCACCCATTGCCTTTGCTGTGGTCTTTAACAGTCCATTGCACCATTCGACTTGCCCAGAAACTGGTGCCTGATAGCAATGTCGTGTTGTCTACCCCAGGTGTTTATAAGGTTATTTTTGAAATGTCCCATTGTCTGACTCAGTTCTCTCAGGGGTGCCATGTCACCACAGGAATTGTTTTTCAAGGGCCAAGATGGTGTTCCAGGCACTGGCGTGAGACACAGAGTACATCTCCGGCCATCCAGTGGTTGCTTTTATAATTTTAAACATGTAATGCTTGCCTTGGCAGGTTTGTGGGAATGTGATGTAATCGATCTGCCAGGCCTCCCCATACTTAGACCACTACCCCCCATACCATAGGGGCTTTACCCACTTGGCCTGCTTGATTGCGGCACACCTTTCACAATTATGGATTAACTCAGATATAGTGTCCATGGTTATGTCCACCTGTAGTTCTGGCTGTCATTCCCTCTCTGAGCATACACTCTGGAGGTCACTTCAAGGGGATAACATGTCATCATCCCTTCTGTTATGTATAGCAGCTTGGTCACAGGAAACTGGAGCTACATTCGTTCTTGCAGAATACCCTGTTAGTAGTTTTTTCCTTTACCTTATGCACCCATGCTGCTAGAACAAAAGTGGGTTTTCCATCCCATCTTCTCATGTCTTTCCCATGCTTGCATAGGAAGAACCACAGGTTGGCTCATGGGGTGTACCCCCTCTCCCTAGCTAGGGGACATCTGCTTCTGATAACAGGGGCTCTGGTCTTTACTGATGAGAATTGGAGAAGGCCCTTTTTAAGCTCCTTGCTGAGTTTCTGTCTTCCAATTTCCACATACATTTGGTCAAGTCTGCTTCCACAGCTGAGACTTGGGTTCGTGTAAGGGCATGGACAGTATCTTCATATCTTCTTTCTAGCATTCCAACATTTGAGCCTTCTTGTCATAGCGCCCACTTACTTGTTTCCCTCATTCCACTGCAGTGACACTAGGAACTAGGAGAATGCTTGGGTCCCAAGTGGTGCGAGCTTGAGCCACATCAGTGTTGTACATTTTACCAGGTCTGGACTCTTAGTGGTGTGGTAGTCATTTGAAAAAAGGATGTCTATCACAGCCAGTTCTCACAAGCATTGTATTCCTTGCTCCATGGTTTTCCAAGGGCCTTGCTGCAGATTGAGATCTGGGCAAAGGTATCTCTCATTCCCACTTGCTAAGAGTCACATCCAGAGGCTGAGAGGTTCAGGCCTCCTCACGATCCCCTAATTGATACCCACATCAAGTGACAGAGATCCCAAGTGCCTTGTTTCAATACTGTCTGTTGCCCTGATATTTTAGCCTTCTGATGATTGTTTACATATTTCTACTGGAGATTCTCACGCATGTAACATAAACAAAAGTAGATTGTTTTCTCATCCCTCTCTGTGATGGACTGCTGGTTTGACCACTGGGGTCAGAGTGGTGTTCCTCTCATCTCCCAATCCTTGATCAAATTCCAAATCCTATTTAAACCCCAAATCATAATAAACGTCCCTTTTTTTCCTCACTTCAACCTGACAGTGAGTGTGATTCTTTCGTGTCCCTTTTGTGACATCTGGTGACCGCTCGTGAGAAGTGCAGTGTGTGGAGTCAGCTTGTTTTAAGGTAACAGGGCTTGTTTATAAGTGGCCTTTTGCAAAAATGGTATTCTCCGCATCCAGGGTTGACACTTTGGCCTTGGACCTGTGGCAAGGCTTGCTGGAGTGGAAACAGGCTTCCGTTTCTGAGCATGATTTTAGGAATGTGTTTTATTATGGAAGAGGCCTGGGCTCCTTCTCCAATGTTGCAGAACTTTTTTCGACTGAGACCTGGAGCCTGTTTGGTGATTATTTAATCCATGTTGTGTTTGTAAATTACACTGTGGAGGCAGTGGAATTGTTGAGGATTTGGAAGCAATGCTACAAAGTTTTAAGAAGTTATGAGAGCTTGGTAACTCCCGTGGGGGCCTGGGTCTTCCCTGGGGAGTTTTCCAGCTAGGATGCTGGGGGAGAAGATGAGCCCCTCTCGGAGGGTGAGACGGGTTCCGAATTGTATTGGGGGGCAGAGCCCTCCCTTTCTTCCCAGGATGCTATGATGAAGGACGTCTCAGTCCTGGGCAGCATGGAAGGTTTCCCCGGGGGTATGGGGCTCCCGGCCAGCTGGTCCCGGCCGATTGGCAGTTGGCCGGGGGCCTGCGGGTGCCTGGGGTCCCGCGAAGTCAGCTGTGCCAGCTGTGCCGGCCGGGCCATCCCCGCCTGCCCCTCCTCCCCTGCGCTGGCGCCGCCTGGTGCGGCAGGTGACCTCCCCCTGCAGCTTCTCCCCCTTCGGTGCCACTCATGCCACGGGC
>VZDJ01001538.1:20473-58587 GCA_008694505.1 Cyanoderma ruficeps | reverse complement strand
CTGGGGCCTGGGCCTACCTGGCTCCCCTCCCCCTGCCCAGCCTGCCACACTGAGCGGGGGAAGAGGAGTATGCTCCTCTGCTGAAAACAGAGCCCTGAAAGAGCGAGTATGTCCGGGAGTCCTTGCTTTTAACCCCCTGTGTCCTCAGAGGCATGTCCAACCTCTCAATGGCCACCAAAAGTGCCAACATCCAAACCTGGTCACTGATTGGTTTGACCTCACTTTCCTGAAAAAAACTCATGTCCCCTCAAACCACGACACCATTGGACGCAAACCCCTAATGAAGCCCACTCTATTACCAGCAGAGTTGCATATTAGGCAGGCAGAATGAATAATATGGAAAGGGGAAAACCAGCCTCAATTCCTATGCATCCGGTAGATGGTGTTAATATCACGGTAACGAAAGCTGCTTGCATATAAGCAATGCACGTGCAAAGAGAGTGTCATGGGTTGAAGCAGTATCACCCTGCTAGGACCTTAGAATTCTCTGGAAAGGACAGGGACCTATAGGGATCAGGTTTTGGATTGATGTGCAGTTTTGACGACTCAGAAAACAGAAGGCGACTTTTGGTAATACCCATATAAAAGCTGAAGCTGGGTTCGAGACTTCCTCTTTCCCCCCCATCCAGTGACCAGGTAACATTCTGGGCTGGCTGAGGAAGGCCCGGAATAGGCCCTGCTGCCCCAGGGTGGCTGGGGCCCTGCTGGGCCTCCGAGAGCTCGCAAAGGAGTCAGGGCTGCAGTTCGGCAGTGCTGGCCGCATGTCTGGGGCTGCGGCAGGGACATGCCCTGGGCCCCTGGCTGCTGGCCTGGGGGGAGGAGGGAATCTCCCATTCCACCCTACACTGGGCCTCCAAGAGCAGCTGCAAGTGGCTCATGCCTTCAGATCTAGGGGGGTAAGGAAAGGCACCCACCAGCCCCCGACCTGGCTCTGAAACTTTTGCAGCAGGGATCACATGACCATAGCAGGCCTGGGCAAGCTTTAACTCTTTCCTGACACAGATTGAAACTTTAAACTCTAACCCATCTCGGAGATGAGAGAAAAGGCCAAATTGGAGACATGTAAAGGGACAATAAGGAGATCTCAAAGTCAGTAAAGGAAGAGTGATTTTAAGTGGTAGAGATGACAAGTTGCCTTGGTTCTAGGCTGACTATCTCCTATGGATTATGGTAACAGATTGCAATATGCTAGAATAATCTTTTAAATCGTGGACAATATAAATTGGGGAGATGATTTGTGGATTTGAACAAAGGTATCTGTGATGAACTGAGTGAATACTGAATTAGCAGCTGTGATTTTTTGTGACCCCATGAGAGGTTGAACAGAGAGAGATGAGAAGCCCTCTACCAGTGAAGAAGTGAGAAGATATCTCTGTTCCCTGAGCTGAAAAAAGATCCTTTCTTTTTTGGAAATAGCTCATTTTTAAAAGGTACCACCCGAATCTGTGAGTCTACGGCCCATATGTAATCATGGAAAAGGCTACATGATATGGCAAGTTCAACAACTGCAGAATCTCCTGGGTGGGCTGCTTTTGTGTGAGTTGGAAGCCACAAGCAGACTGTTTCTCTTGTGGAAAGTTACCAAACAACAGGAGAGACTTATCTCTCTCAAAGACTGAATGAAAGACTGTTTTATAAGTGGTACTGACCTGCAGTTCTGAGTTTTGCCTCTTTACATTGTTGGTAGAAAATGAACAGTTTGTAGTGGGAGAAAGAGTTGGTTTTAGAAATTAATTTGTGTTGGGGTTTTTTTTCTTTTCTTATTTTCTTCTCTTAGTGTATGTTAATAAAATCTATCTGTTTTTACTTTTAAGTTGAGCCTGCTTTTACCTTTTTCTCCCCAAATCCTATCTCTTAGTTGTGTTATAAATATGGTGAGCCAAATCGAAATTCAAAAAAATATGATTTTATTTTCTCGCTACTGCAAGTTGAAGTACAAAAAAAGAAATAAAATGCAACAAAAACACAACCACAAGGCAATAAAACCACCATAAACCCAAGCCACAATAAAGAATAGATTCGTCCAAATCTGGGAAACGAATACGGGGCCGGCTGGTACCAAGTCCTCTGTCATTCCCTCCGACATTCTGCTTTTAGGGTCCAGTTTTTATACTTTTTATTTCCCTCGAGGCAGGGATTTCCTTAGTCTGTGGTAGGATTATGATATTCATGGGCTTTCCTTTTGGGATTCAAACTTCTTCCTGAATGGAATCATAATAGTGTCTGCGGATTAACTTTAAATCATATTGAAGTTCGGAGTGGGGTTCCTCCATTACACCAAAAGATGTCTATTGGGGAGCTGGAGCTGCCTGGGAACTGATGGCTCAGCTATTTGGCAGTGGTGGCTCAGCTGAAGTCCTCCTTTTCATTTGTAGATTGCTGTCGACATTCCTCAGCCCGGGCTTTTCTTCTGGTGACTTTGCCAATGCTTTCTTTTCTGCATGCAATTCTTTAATTTCTCCTGCACAAATTAATATACAAGGCTTATTTACAACAGTTGGCAAATGAAATTTGGCAAACATGAAACCACCACACAAATGGTGTGGCGACTCGGATTTCTGACCAAAACCACTACAGAAAGACATTCCAATCTCTGTAGATGTAGACCCTGACGGAATGAGACCCATGATTTGAGGAGCCCCAGCTGTATTAAAAAATAATTTGGCGAGGAAACAAAATGAGATCAAAAACAATGTACCCTACAACAGAGCCTTATGCAATCCACAAGTCCCACGGAGAGATCCCAACCTGGCCAGATCTCTAACATGAAATAGCAACCTATGCAAAAGAAATAGGTTGGGACACTCAGGAAAAAGATACAAGTGCCGAAATGCGTAAAGTCCCCAAACAGAGGGCGAAAGTTATCAAACACAGCTCACCAAGAAAAGGGAAAAACCTAGCTAAATTAACTCCCACAGAAAGAAAAGGAATGACTTGTGGAGGACTGCTATAGCCCTAGGAATACCTACATCTGCCTTAAGAAAGCAGTCTAACAGTGTGATAGACGAGTTAATTCAAACTATGAAAAAGGCAAAGGGAAAAGCAGCAGACAGCACAAATGTAGCAATGTATCTGAATAACTTAGGCCATTCCCTGTACCAGCCAAACTGCTTGTAGATAAGAAGACACCTGCAGTCTTGTATTTCAGCGTTCTCAGGGATTCGTCAAGGCTACTGAAACAACAGCAGGTCTAAAAATAACGAGGAAGAGCCTGGGAAAGTGTCTACAAGAAATGCAAAACTTAGATAGAAGGCACATAATGTTGTGATGGACACTTGCCCAATTAGGTGCCCTGAAGGATGTGTGCCTGTCTGATGGACAAATGACTTAGCCAATCGAGAGACACCTGTACATGTGAACAGTAGTGCAAGAAACTATAACTGTGGCTTAATGTAAACAATAAATCGGCTTCTGTTGGAATCATATTGATTTGTGTATTTCAGTAGCCCATTTTCCCCTGCACACAAACACTACACAGGTGTATTGGTTTGGCATGGCCTGCTTTTTGGTAGCAAGGGGGCCACAGAGATGGCTCCTGTGAGAAGCTATTGGAAGCTTCCCACCATGTCCAGCAGAGCCAATGGCTGATGGCTCTGAAGATGGACATGCTGCTCGGCAAAACTGGGCCAATGAGAGATTAGTAGCGTCTCTGTGATGATATATTTAAGGAAAAATCAAAACAAAGTCACACAGTTTTGCTCCTAGTCAGAGAAGAGGAGAAGGGGAGAAGATGTGAGGAAAAACAACATGGCGACACCAAGGTCAGTGGAAAAGGAGGGGGAGTAGGTGCTCCAGGTGCCAGAGCCGAGACTCCTCTGCAGGCCATGGTGAAGACCACGGTGAAGCAGGCTGTCTCCCTGCAGCCCATGGGTCCACAGGGAATGCAGAGATCCATCCCCCAGCCCGTAGGGGAGGTGCCCATGCCAGAGGAGGTGGATGCCTAGAGGAGGCTGTGATCCAGTAGAAGACCCAGTGGAGAGAGGGGGCCCCTGCTTCCAGGCTGGAGCAGCCTCTTGTTGGAGGACTGCACCCCATGGAGAGACCCACAGTCGCAGCAGTTTTGGGAGGACTATCTGCCCGTGGGGGGAGTTCAAGTTGCAGGAGGTGCAGTATGGCTGCTGCTCATGAGAGTGGACCCATGCTGGAGAAGTTCATGGAGAACTGTCTCTCATGGGAGGGACCCCACGGTCTCACAGGGGAAGGAGTCCTCTCCCTGCGCAGCGGAAGAAAATCTCGGTGATGAACTGACCAAAAACTGTCTCTCTGCACTGTTGGTGGGAAGGAGGGAGGGGCAGGGGGGAAAAGGTGTTTCAAGGGCTTATTTTACTTCTCATTATCCTCCTCTGGTTCTGTTAGTAATAAAGTTCTCTTTGCAATTTATGTTGAGCCTGTTTTGCCCTTGAAATATTTCTCCTGGTCCTTATCTCACTCATGAAGTGTTCATTATTTTTTTTTTCCCTTCTCCACTGCCCAGCTGTTGCAGGGGAGGGTGAGTGAGTGGCTCTTGCGGGTACCTAGCCTTGGGCCAGTGTCAAACCACAACAACAGGGAAAAAGGATCAGTCCCAATCTTTTTGCAACACAGGAAAACTAATCAGCGCTGGGGTGTCCAGAGGGCAGCTGGCTCAGTGCCTACCTGCATATCAGTGCATTCCTAATGAGATTAGCCCTTATGTATATTTGCCAGTGGGACATAAGAGGAATCATTTGAAATCCTTAATTGACACTGGAGCCCAAATTTCTTTGTTCACCCTCACAGAGGCTGCAAAGTTAAACCCAAGTTTTAAAAAGAAAAAGATTCATTTGACCAGCCTCAATGGAAATAGCACTATAGCTTATATTGCTAAAGTCCCTTTATGGTCACCTGGGGAAAAATGGATTACTTCACGTATGTTTGCAATTGCTGATCATGAGGAAAACATTTTAGGATATAATATCATTCAAGGAAAAATTTGGCAGTTACCAAATGGAGCTGTGTGGTCCTTTGGGTCTGCAGAAACCTCACACAGTAATCTCTTTGGGAAAAATAAAAAAAAAATCAACCTCCTAAGAATGGCTCCAATATTGCCTGCCTCTGCTGTAACTAATGCCAAACAATACCCTGTATCCCCTGCAGCCAAACAAGGAAATGAAGAANAACAGTAAACATTCGGAGCAGAGGGACATCATATTTAGAACACACTCTGCATTTAACTCCCCTGTCTGGCTGGTGAAAAAAAACAGATGGGAGCTGGCGCTTAGCAGTTGATTATCAGAGACTTAATGCAAACACAGGACACTTGACTGCAGCTGTCCCAAATATTGCAAACCTCACTGCTACACTGCAAGCATCCACACATAAGTGGATGGCAGTGTTAAAGAGTATGTTTTTTATGGTGTCAATTTGGGAGGAAGATAAACCCAAATTTGCATTCACTTGGGAAGGAACACAATACACATTCATTCACCTACCCCAGGGGATATAAGCATTCCCCAACCATTGCTCACAGTGCATTAGCCAAGCTCCTTCAACAAATAAAGATCCAGGAAGGAGTGCAGCTTTACCAATACATTGATGATGTGTTGGTAGGGGGAAAAGAAGAAAATGCAGTGATTCTTGCAGCACAGGACGGGGAATAAATTGAGTGAAGAGGGAGTAGAAGTATCCTCAACCAAGTGTCAGGGACCTTCCAAAGAAGTTAAATTCTTAGGCACTTAGTGGGTAGCAGGCCAAGCTGTGATTCCAGTTGAAACCATTACAAAATTGGATACTATACCTACCCCCACGACAAAAAGGGAACTGCAGCAAATCACGGGTACTCTGGGATACTGGAGAAATCACGTCCCCAGGTTTTCTATAATAGCAAGACCCTTATACACACTAATGAGGAAGCATCAGAAGTGGGAGTGGCTTGATAACCACAAACAGGCTTTGCAAACACTAATAGAAGAACTGAAAACATACCAATCACTTGGGCCAGTTCACCCCAGTGATCCTATAATAGCTGAGTGGGGTTTTGCTGAACATGGAATTTACTGTAATTTGTTTCAAAAGGGACCACATGGGCCAAAACGGCCACTGGGGTTTAGTTCCACAGCACTGAAAGACACTGAAAGGAGGTACACTGATTGGGAAAAGGGATTATTATCCCTGAACAGAGCCCTCAAACAAATAGAAAAAATCCAACAGCAACAGCCTGTAAAAATTCAAGGGCCATTCAATTTGGTAGCCAGCCTTAAAAAAGGCAGTGCTCCCCCTGAGGGCATAGCACAAGTGGCATGCATATCTCTCAGGAATCACAGTCCAAATGAATGTTACTGAGGGGCCAACAAAACCTACCAAATTGCAGATAACTGTAACTCCAGACATGCTAGCTCTGCAACAACCATATAAACGTAGTCCTATATCGGATGCCTCTGCCTTTGTCTCAGATTCTGTAAAGTAAAAAGTGCTTGGTTTACTGATGCCTCAGCCAAATGCATTGATGGTAGTTGGAAATACAGAGCGGTGGCTCTGAATATTGAAATGGGAGAGGAAGTGATAGAAGAAGGACTAAGAAGTGCACAGGTAGGAGAATTGAAAGCAAAGCAGTTTGGCCGAAGGAAGACTGGAAATGGCTGTTATGACAGGCTCAGTCCCGACAAATCCAGATAGGCTGGGTTAAAGCCCACGCAAATGACCAAGCCTTACAAACTTATTGGAACAACAAGGTAGATCAACTAACAGAAATCAAGAAAATAGAAATTGATGAATTAGAGCACCCACGACATTGGTATCAATTAGGTGAAAGGTTGCACTGCAAATTAAGACCTACTGGACAGGAGGCCCTATTTTTTTGCAGCACAAAGCAGAGGCCGGCCAACAACCAGGAGGATGTGTAAAGACATTCTCACACAGAGTCCTCAGTGCCAGCTGAGTTATATTGTACTATGCATGTAGGGAACTGTATATAAGTAACCCTCTTGTAGAATCACGGGTCCACATTAGGGTAGACTCTCCTGTGCGCACCTCAGGCCTGAATTAAATGATGCCCTCTGTACCACAATTTTAGTGTTGGAGAGTTTGATTCCGATATTTCGGACATTTAGTAACAATTTGACTCTACATGAAAGAGTAGGAAAGGATGATAAACTTGTGGCTTTATCAGGCTTGGTAGCCTCTTTGTGATATTGTTATAAAAATGTATTACATATTGATCTGGGGATGAGGAATTAAATCACACAGCTGCCAGGAACCACGGAAAGATAACCGGAGGAGATCTGCTAAGGAATGTAAGGCCCCATCTGCAAGTGAAAGGCCAAGCAGTCTCAACCCCAGCCTCTGAGTCCACATCGAATTGTTCGGAGGAGCGAGCTCATCCTCTGTCCCAGACAGCCGAAACTACCCCTATACAGGATTGGGACCCTGAATCCACACAGGGCTGTCTGGGGACGAAGACCCTCTCTGCACCTGAAAGCTGGTCGAATTAATCCCAGGAACTCTATTCAGATTCGGCTGGGACAAAATTGAAACTGAATAGAAAGACCATCTCCGAGGAAAAGCCTGGCCTGGGGAAAAATAAACTGTATAAAGACTGGACCCCGGGAACAGCACATCGGAACAGATGACCAAGGATTTGGCGAGGGCCTGCCTGGTATCTGTCTCCCAGTCTCGATTGGACTTAAACTCTGCTGTGGCAGGAATCCTTGCTGGTTCCGTTGCAATTTGGCTGTTTATTTGGTGTGTTTTTGTTTCTTTTCTGTATTTCAATTTGCATTAACTAGAAAATAAATGTTGCCTTTTTTTTAATTCTGATTCGACCCACCATATTTATAACAATATCATGAATGTGGGACTCTGGCAGGCAGCAAATCTCTCTAGAGAGATTGTTTGAATGGCAAATGGGTGCCTCTGTGCCTCTCAGTGAGGACTCTCCAGTTACTAACACCCTTCATGCTTTTTTGGTGGCACTGCTTCTAATATGGTTCTAAGATCTATGTTTTAAATTACTATCCTGGTTTCAGCTGGGATAGAGGTAATTTTCTTCCTAGTAGCTGGTATATTGCTGTGGTTTGGGTTTAGGATGAGAATAATGTTGATACCACACTGATGCTTTGGTTGTTTCTGAGGAGTGCTTACCCCAAGTCAAGCACTTTTCAGTCTCATGCTCTGCCAGTGAGCAGGTGCACAAGAGGTTGGGAGGGAGCACAGCCGGGACAGTTGACCCGACCTTGCCAAAGGGATATTCCATATCATAGAATATCATGTTCAATATATAAAATGGGGGGAGTTGGTCAGGAGGGGCCGATCACTGCTTGGAGACAGGCTGGGCATCAGTCAGCGAGTGGTGAGAAATTGCATTCTGCATCACTTGTTTTTCTTGGGTTTTATTCCTCTCTCTGTCTTTGTTATCGCCATTTTCATTACAATTATTAGTACTAGTATTTTATTTTACTTTATTTCAATTATTAAAGTGTTCTTACCTTAACCCACTGGTTTTACATTTTCCAATTCTCTCCATCCCACTGGTGGGGGCCAGGAGGAAGAGTAAGTGAGCAGGTAGTTGCTGTAAAAGCACACACAATTATCATGGAGGTGGAAGCCTCCTACACACACCCTGAATGTGTGCCAGACTTCTCCCCAGAGTTTGGACGCAGATTCTGCGGTTACTTTCCTTGGAATTGAGGGACAGGATTTCAATGTGTGCCCCACCAACAATTGGATGGTAAGAAACATTGGATCCTAAGTTATATTATATTATATTATAACTTATTATAAGAACGCTGCTCAGGTGCATTCACTGCACTTGTGAGTCACGCAGGGAAGGGGAGTGCCTTCCTCGGTCATTGAGTAACTGATTATAAGAGGCTTCTAGGGAGCACGGCGACCCGGAGGGCGGTGAACAGGAGCAGGCAAAGAGGGGAACGGCATGTCTCTGAGGGTGTGGCAGGGCGTGGCATGTCTCTGAGGGCATGGCACAGCAGTTTGTGCAGGCAGGGCAAACAGGCGGGATTGCAAGTTTTTCTTACTAGTAAGGTTTGCTGTGCGTTGTTTGCGGAGTTTCGGTTGGTTCGTTGCTTGGTGTTTCTGGTAGTAATGGTTTATACGCAATCAAAAACTGTAGTTAGTACAAGTATATGCAACCAAATGGAACCCTCCAAAAAGGATGTGTCTGTACAGACCCATTCCTGTGAGGAGTGTTTGAGCTTGAGTGGTTTCCCGGGGTGTTGCGGAGGAAACCTGCATTAGTGTGAGCAGGTGAACGATCTCCTTTCACTGGTGGCTGTGCTTAGAGACAAAGTTGAAAGACTAAGGAGTATCTGGGAAAGCGAAAAGGAAATAGATTGGTGGACTTCCGTCCTTCCATCCTTGAGGGAGGCCCACCAAGAGTCAGAGGACTCTTATGCCTCCCACTGTCAGGCAATAGAAGGACACCTGGTAGATGGAGGGGAATGGAAATGGGTCCCTGCTTGGGGAGGTAATAATAAAAATTCCTCCCAACCCCCATCCCCCAGCCAGATGCCCCTTCAGAATAGGTATGAGCCCATGGATCTAGAGAGTCAGCCAGATGATTTAGAAGAAAATCATGTCCAGTGAGCCTCCCAAATATGATTCATCTGTAAGACAGATCACCACCTCTAACATCAAAAAGAAAAGAAGGGTAATCGTAGTGGGTGACTCCCTTCTGAGGGGAACAATGGGCCCCATATGTTGACCGGACCCATACCACAGGGAGGTCTGTTGCCTCTCTGGGGCCCGGGTATGGGATATCACTGAGAGACTTCGTGGGCTGATTCAGCCGTCTGCCCATTACCCACTGCTGATACTCCAGGCTGGTAGTGATGAGACTGAAAAGAGGAGTGTTAGGACAATTAAAAGGGACTTTGGGGCACTGGGACAAGTGGTTGAAAGAACAGGGGCGCAGGTAGTCTTTTCCTCAGTCCCTTTGGTGGCTGAGAAAAAGGAATAGGAGAGCCCACATTATTAACAAGTGGATCGAGGGTTGGTGTCATGAGCAGAATTTTGGATACTTTGATCATGGGGCAACTTTTACAGCACCTGGCCTGCTAGAACCAGATGGGCTCCATCTCCCTGTTAAGGGTAGAAGATTTTTAGCTCAAGAACTGGCAGAACTTGTCGAGTGGGCTTTAAACTAGGTTTAGATGCCATGAATATTGAAACTAATGATGATGAAGTTGAATGCTTATGGGTAACAGTTAAGGGGAAGGCCAACAAGTCTAACATCCTACTGGGAGTCTGTTATTGTCCACCCAACCAGGAAGAAGAGGCAGACAACTTATTCTATAAGCAGCTAGAGAACTTCTCAGGATCATCAGTCCTTGTTCTTGTAGATGACTTCAACTTCCCAGACATCTGATGGGAACTTAATACAGCAGAAAAAAAGCAGTGCAGGAAATTTTTAGAGTGTGTGGAGGACAACTTTTTGTCACAGCTGGTGAGTGAGCCCACCAGTGGAGGGACTATGTTGGATCTGTTTGCAAATAGAGATGGGCTGGTGGGAGAAGTGGTGGTTGCAGGCCGCTTGGGGCACAGTGATCATGAAATTATAGAATTCTCAATATTTGGTGAAATCAGGAGGAACATCAATAAGACTTTTACATTGGACTTCTGGAGGGCAGACTTTAGCCTATTTAGGAGACTTATTCAGAGAGTTCCTGGGGAAGCAACCCTTAAAAACAAAGGAGTTCAGGAAAGGTGGGCGTGCTTCAAAACAGAGATCTTGAGAGCACAGGAACAGACTGTCCCTGTGTGCCGAAAGACGAGTCGACGAGGCAAACGTCCGGCCTGGATGGGCAAGGACGTTTTGAAGGATCTTAGGAATAAAAAGAGGATGTCTCATCTTTGGAAGGAGGGTCAGGTGTCTCAGGAAGTATTTAAAGGGGTTGCTAGGGCATGAAGGAAAAAAATTAAGGAGGCCAAAGCTCAGTTTAAACTCAAAATAGCAATTTCTGTAAAGGATAATAAAAAAAGGTTTTATAAATATATTAATGGCAAAAGGAAGGGTAAGACAAACCTTTGTTCCCTATTGGATCCGGAAGGGAACTTAGTAACTTCAGATGAGAAGGCAGAAGTGCTTAACGCCTTTTTTGCCTCAGTTTTTAGTGGGAAGGCAGCTTGTCCTCAGGACAACTGCCCTCTTGGGTTGGTTGATGGCATCAGGGAGCAGAATGGTCTCCCTGTTATCCAAGAGGAGGCAGTCAGAGAACTGCTGAGCCGCTTGGATGTTCATAAATCTATGGGCCCAGATGAGATCCATCCTAGGGAGATGAGGGAGCTGGCAGATGAGCTTGCAAAGCCACTCTCCGTCATTTACCAACAGTCTTGGCTCACTGGTGAGGTTCCAGATGACTGGAAGCTGGCCAATGTGACACCCATTCACAAAAAGGGTGGGAAGGAGGATCCCAGTAGTTATAGACCAGTCAGCCTGACCTCAGTACCCAGAAAGGTTATGGAGCAGTCTATACTGAATGCCATCACACAGAACTTACAGGATGGCCAGGGTATCAGATGCAGCCAACATGGGTTTAGGAGAGGTAGGTCGTGTTTGACCAACCTGATCTCCTTTTATGACCAAGTGACCCGCCTGGTGGATGCAGGAAGGGCTGTGGATGTTGCCTATTTGGACTTCAGCAAGGCCTTTGACACTGGCTCCCGAAACATACTCCTGGAAAAGCTGGCAGCCCAAAGCTTGTATTGGAGCACTCTTTGCTGGGTTAAGAACTGGCTGGATGGCCAGGCCCAGAGAGTGGTGGTGAATGGTGCTGCATCCAGCTGGCGGCCAGTCACCAGTGGTGTTCCTCAGGGGTCTGTGCTGGGGCCAGCTCTGTTCAATATCTTTATTGATGACACGGATGAGGGTATTGAGTCATTCATTAGTAAATTTGCAGATGACACTAAGCTGGGAGTGTGTGTTGATCTATTGGAAGGTAGGAGGACTCTGCAGAGAGACCTGGAACAGTTGGAAGGATGGGCAGAGTCCAATAAGATGGAGTTTAATAAGTCCAAGTGCCGAGTCCTGCACTTTGGCCACAATAACCCCCTGCAGCGTTATAGGCTGGAGACGGTGTGGCTGGGTGGTGCCCAAGCCGCAAGGGACCTGGGGGTGCTGGTAGACAGCTGGCTGAACATGAGCCAGAACTGTGCCCAGGTGGCCAAGAAGGCCAATGGCATCCTGGCCTGTATCAGGAATGGTGTGGCCAGCAGGAGCAGGGAGGTCATTCTTCCCCTCTACTCAGCACTGGTCAGGCCACACTTTGAGTACTGTGTCCAGTTCTGGGCCCCTCAGTTTAGGAAGGACATTGAGACGCTTGAACCCATCCAGAGGAGGGCAACAAGGCTGGTGAGGGGCTTGGCACCCAAGCCCTATGAGGAACGACAGACAGCTGGGGTTGTTTAGCCTGGAGAAAAGGAAACTCAGAGGTGACCTTATCACTCTCTACAACTTCCTGAAAGGTGTCTGTAGACAGCTGGGGGTTGGTCTCTTTCTCCAGGCAGCAACTGACAGCTGCTCCAAGGGAAATATAGGTTAGATATTAGAAAGAAGTTTTTTACAGAAAGAGTGATAAAGTACTGGAATGGTCTGCCTAGGGAGGTGGTGGAGTCACCATCCCTGGATGTGTTTAAAAAAGGACTGGATGTGGCACTTGGTGCCATGGTTTAGTTGAGGTGTTAGGGCATGGGTTGGACTCGATGATCTTGAAGGTTTCTTCCAACCTAGTAATTCTGTGATTCTGTGATACTATTTCTTCACTAGCTGTAAAATTAATGGTACCTTTAACTCCGTGCTGTATATACCTACTAGTAGTCTCTTTTTGTCCTTATTCCTGTGTAGTAGATAGTTTAGTTTAAGTCTTGTGTCTGTTAGTTTTGTGCCTATTAAATAAATAATTCATTCTATAATAGACTGAATCAGCCATTATTAAAGAACTTGCAAACCAGAGTGGGTTTTCAGGCGCTGGCCACCTCAATAAAGCTACTGCATCCTGCCGGAGGCCTGGGCAAAAGGCAGAGACTTAGCTAAACCCTCACATCCATTAGTGACATTTTTGGCGTAGTCGAAGCAGGATAATGGCAAATGATTCAAACAATCAGACTAAAGCCGTATCAAACTATGTACAGTGGCACAGTGTTAATTCTCTTCCAGTAGACGGCTGGTTTGAGTGGGAAAAAAATCCAAGAGAACATAAATGGACAGTGGGAATAGCTGACAGATAAAAATGGGGAAAATATAATTGCTCTTGCACTTGTATCATTTTTAAAGGCTGCATGTGAGTGGCGAAAAGAAAGGATAAGAGACCATGACAAATTAAAACAAGAGCTAAAAGAATCCAATGAAAAACCAAAAAACATTGGAAGAAAAATTGGAATTAGCATCATCAAAAACCCCTAACTCTGGGGATATTTAAGAAATTCCAGAGTTAACAACATCGCCTGGGGATGATGCTGGCTCCTTCCAAGCCATTTGCAGCTGCCCCAACCCCGGCCACGTTGCCTGCGATCGCCCCGCTGACCGTGCCAGGGGTCCTGCTTGCGCCGCCCCCAGCCACTTCGGCCGTCCCACCCCCAACTGCTTCTGCCATGGCAGCTTCAGACGTCCCTGCCCCTGCTGCTCTGTCCGCACTGGCACCGGCGGCACTGGGCGCCCCTGCTCCAGCTGCCGTGGGCCATGTGCAGACTGTCCCCGCTGTGTTTTGGCTTCTGCCGGAAGATTCCGCCCCTTCAGGGGTTCCGGCAATGGTAGCCGCCTACCCCCNTCCTGCCCCCACCCCCCCCTTCATCTGGCAGCCCCATTAACCCCCGCCCTGACCACCGTTCCCTTGGTAATGACGGCCCCTGCGGTTCAAGGGAACTTTCCCCTTAAAGGAGAAACACCATACCAAAATACAAGAAGCTCAGTTAAAAAGCAGCTTTCCCCTGACACTTCCCCAAAACAAGGGAAAAAGGTTGTAAAGGATAAAGAACAAAAAGCTTGGGATGAATATTCCCACTACAAAAAGTTCGTTCCGGTGGGCAGTGGAGGCACAGGGTTTGTCAATGCCCCTTTGACTTCTTCAGAAGTCAGGAATTTTAAAAGAGAAATTAAAGGATTATTAGAGGATCCCATAGGTACAGCTAAACAATTAGATCAATTTTTAGGTCCAAACATTTTCACTTGGGAAGAAATGCAATCAATAATGAAAACAATATTTTCCCAAGAGGAGAGGCAGATGATTAGAGTTGCTGGAATAAGAATTTGGGAAAGGGAAAACCAGCAAGGACCACCAGGGGACCAGAAAATGCCAATAGCACCTCCTGATTGTAATCAAAATGATGAGGCAGGATGAAGACATATGAATGATTATGGTAATTTGATAATCAAAGGAATAAAAGAGGTGGCATCCCAAGGGAAAAATGTCAAAAAGGCTTTTGAGGGACAGCAAGGAAAGGAAGAAACTCCAACGGAATGTCTAGAGAGACTCCGAAAGAATATGAAACAATATTCCAGAATAGACCTTGAGACATTAGCAGGGCAAGTCCTATTAAGGGTTAGTTTTGTCACTCATGCCTGGCCAGATATTAGAAAAAAGATGGAAAAAATGGAAGGCTGGCACAATAAATCACTAAATGATTTATTAAAGGAGGCCCAAAAGGTTTATGTCTGGAGAGATGAAGAAAAAGCCAAAGTAGAAGCAAAAATTATAGTAGCCACTATGCGAGAAAGTAACTTCCAGAGGAATCTGAAGTTCCCAGGTACCACTCCTAAACATTCAGGTCTTAGAGACAGGGAAAAGGGAAGAAACAGAACCCCAGTATGAACAAAATCCCAGGAGCACTCTAAAAATGCCTCTTTTTACTGTGGGGAAGAGGGACACTATAAGAAGGAATGTCCTCACCTAAAAAAGGACCTGAAAATCTTCCAAGAAATAGGCCCAGAAGCAGAATAGGGAAGTCATAGGCTCTATTTTCTAGGGGACAAATACCATCTGGAGCCTGTGATAACCTTAAAAGTGGGTCCCCAGGAGGAGGAATTAGAATTTGTGGTCGATACAGGGGCAGAAAGAACTTGCCTATTAAATATTCCAAAAGGTTGTGGTGTAAGTAAAGACACTGTAAAGGTAGCAGGGGCAAAAGAGGAAGGTTTTACAGTTCCTGTCATTAAAGATATGGTAATCGAGGAAGAAACCAAAATATGGATGGGGGTTGTCTTATTGGTTCCTGGGGCAGGTAGCAACTTATTAGGGAGGGACTTACAGGTAAAGCTGGGAATAGGGGTTATACCAGAAGAAGGGAAAATGACAGCTAAAGTTTTAAAACTTGGTCAAAAAGATGAGGATAAAATTAACAAAGAAGTTTGGGCTGGGGAAGAAAATAGGGGAGGACTGGACATTGATCCCATAAGGGTCACGACTGAGAGAGAAGAATGTCCCATACATGTACATCAGTACTCTATATCCTTGGATGGAACAGAAGGCTTGAAGCCGGTAATAGAGGATGGGACATTAGAACCTTGTATGTCTCCTCATAATACCCCAATTCTCCCAGTAAAGAAGCCTGAGGGGAAATATAGATTAGTACAAGACTTACGGGAGGTTAACAAGAGAACTCGGACCCGTTACCCAGTGGTACCCAATCCCTATACTCTTCTAAGTAAGGTCCCACCCCAGCATCAGTGGTTTAGTGTACTGGATCTCAAAGATGCTTTTTGGGCTTGCCCATTAGCCGAGGAAAGCCGAAATATCTTTGCCTTTTAATGGGAGGATCCAAATACCAGGAGAAAGCAGCAACTACAATGGACAAAATTACCACAGGGGTTTACTGAATCTCCAAACCTATTTGGACAAGCTTTAGAAACAATATTACAAACTTTCCCCACAAATTATCCAATATGTGGATGATCTTTTATTATCAGGGGAAGCTGAAGTTGAAGCTAGGGAGGCTACTATAAAACTTTTGAATTTTCTTGGGGGAAAAAGATTAAGAGTATCAAAAGGGAAACTGCAATTTGTAGAATCAGAATTAGAATATCTTGGACACTTAATAAGCAAGGGTAGCCGAAAGCTAACCCCCCGAGAGGACTGGAAGAATTTTATCTCTTCTCCCTCCCTCTTCAAAAAAGGAAGTTAGGAAGCTACTCGGATTATTGGGATATTGTAGACTATGGATCAAAGGGTATACACAGGCAGTAAATTTTTTGTATGGAAAATTGACAGAGGGAGATGATATCAAGTGGACCAAGGAAGAAGAATTGAAGTTAAAACTGGCCTTGGTACCAGCTTTAAGCTTACCCTCATTAGAAAAGCCCTTTCACCTGTATGTGGATGTGGAAAGTGGAGTAGCTCATGGAGTTCTGGTTCAGGAGTGGGGAGGAGTAAAGAGACCAGAAGCTTATTTGTCAAAAATGTTGGACCCAGTGAGCCATGGCTGGCCAGTGTGTATTCAAGCTATAGCAGCTACTGCAATCCTGGTAGAAGAGAGACATAAGCTTACCTTTGGAAGTAAACTAATTGCGTGTACACCTCATGCAGTCCGAAATGTGTTAAACCAGAAAGCTGAAAAATGGTTAGCAGACTCTAGGATGCTAAAATATGGAGCAATTCTGATAGACAGTGATGACTTGACATTAGAAGTAAACAAAAGTTTAAATCCAGCTCAATTTTTATATGGAGAAGCAAAAAGTAACCTAACACATAATTGTTTAGAAATTATCCAGTACCAAACTAAAGTTCAGGAAGATCTTGAAGTGCAAGCCCTCTCAGAAGGGGAAACAATATATGTGGATGGTTCTTCCAGATGTTTACAAGGAAAAAGAATGTCAGGATATGCTTTGGTTGATGGGAAAAATATGCAAACCATTGAAAAAGGAAAATTACCTTCAAACTCATCGGCTCAAACTTGTGAATTAGATGCTCTAAAAAGAGAACTGGAATATTTAGCACACAAGAAAGGAACCATGTATACTGATTCAAGGTATGCTTTTGGGGTAGTACATACCTTCAGAAAGATTTGGGAAGAAAGGGGATTACTTAATTCAAAAGGAAAGGGATTGATACATGAGGGTCTCATTTTAGAGGTTTTGGAGGCATTTAAATTGCCTGAAGAAATAGCTGTGGTACATATTAAAGGACACCAAAAGGGAACGACCTCAGAAATAAGGGGAAATAATTTGGCAGATCAAGAAGCTAAAGATGCAGCCAAAAATGGGATCAAAAGGGTTATGTTAATTTTGACCCCAAACAAGGAAGAATTGGAAATTCCAAAGTCCGCTGAGGTAGAAGGAAAGGAATTAAGTAAGACAGGGGAAAAGTCAGATAAATTTGGGAAATGGAAACTTTCTGATGGAAGACAGTTACTTAATAAGCCACTTACTAGGAAAATATTAGAAGACATGCATCAGAAAACTCATTGGGGTACTCAAGCTTTGTGTGATCACTTTCTAAGGGATTATGGGTGTACTGTGATTTTTGGATTGGCAAAACAAGTAACTGAAAGATGCATAATTTGTCAAAAGGTAAATAAAAAGGTGATGAGAAAAACAACATTAGGAGGTCGGGAGTTAGCTCTTCGACCATTTCAAAGTATCCAAGTGGACTTTACTGAACTCCCCCAAGTACAGAAGTGGAAATTTTTTTTAGTGATAACACACCATCTAACTCATTGGGTGGAAGCTGTTCCTACCATTAGAGCTACAGCTAATGTGGTATGTAAAACCCTTTTGGAACAAATTATTCCCAGGTACAGAATGGTTAATAGGATAGATTCGGATAGAGGAACACATTTTACGTCAAAAGTCTTGCAGCAAATAACTCAAGCATTGGGAATAAAAAATGGGAATTACATAGCCCATGGCATCCACAGAGTTCAGGCCGAGTAGAAAGGATGAATCAGACTTTAAAGAGAACTCTAACAAAATTAATAATTGAAACCCAGATGTCATGGGTAAAATGTCTACCTTTGACTCTATTGAGGGTCAGACCTGGGAGTGTCACCTTATGAGATGATGTTCAGGTTACCCTTTCTGACCACCCAACATGAAACTGCTACTTATGAAGTAGGCGAAATGAGTGTTAAAAATTATGTCACCACAATTGGCAAAACTCTTGAAAATTTGCAGTTGAAAGGGATAATCCCTCAAACCACACCTCTAGAATTTAAAATCCATAATATCCATCCAGGGGAATGGGTACTAGTAAAAACATTCAAAGAACAATCTTTGACTCCACAATGGGAAGGTCCTTTTCAGGTACTGCTGACGACCGAGGCAGTGATCCGGACCAGGGAACGAGGGTGAACCCACACCAGCAGAATCAAAGGACCTGTGGAAGAACCTAAGGAGTAGACTATAGCATCTAAACTGGGTGATACCAAATTGACTCTTAAGCTGGGACTGGGTAGTAATGAAGTGGGAGGACCCAAATGATCCAAGAAATGTACAAAGAATCACACCTAATTGGGAAATAAGGCCAAGTTTATATCAGTGGTTTCAAGTGCCACCTGGACAAGTTCTGAGATGCCTCCGATACTCCCTTTGGGTAGGAATGCTTCCACCTCAAACAGGAGGATCAGGACTGTTTCGGTCAGAGAGTCCTCATATTCTGGCCTTAGCCTGTGACTTATACAAAGAGGAGGAGGAATTACCACTTCCATCAGTGTCATACCATATACCCTTTCTGATTCATCCCAATACCAGACATGCTAGCTGGGTTAAATGTAAATGTTTAAATTGTGGAAAAAATTGGTATTGTAGTTCACTAAAATGACACTCTCATTGCATGAAGTGTCGAGTGCCAGATCTATTCCCTATCCAGGTAGAACTAAAAACAGCTGAAATAGTAACTTTGCTTTGTGGATGGGAATTACTAGTGCCTGTTGAGTGGGAAATACCTGAGAAACTGTGGGAAACTACAGTTAAGGAGTGTCAAAGACGATTTGCCTGGAAATTAGCAAAAAGGGTGACAAGGAAATAGAGGGCAGGACCGGGTTGGCCGCTGTACTCTCCACCAGAAAGATCATATATACCTGCTATGGGTTGCAACCCCATAGGCATGGGAGGTGGGGGTATAAGCCATACTGGACCTCTGTTATTCCTTTTTCTGTCACTCATTTTTTGTCTTTTCCCTCCTGGGATACTGGCAAAGTCATGTCACAGATGCTATGGAAAGAAACCGAGGTTCCTTTTTTATTACTCACACCCATGTCAACAGTCACCGTTATAACCCATTCAAATTAGGCAATTGCATGCACAACGGGAAAAAATACTGGATTGTGGAAAACTTAGGAACCGTGGTAACAGGTCGGGAAGTGAATGTCCAAAAGGGGAGAGATGGATTTGTTTCACTTATGCTATTGGGAGTAAAGTCCAAGATTTAGTAAAAGAACAACTGGTAAGCAAAAAGGCAAAGCCAGCACAGCAATCTAACTCTGTGATAATTTCACTTCTAGATTTGTACATGAAGCTTGAACAGCAATTAGAAAAAGAAATAGATATCTCGAGACTGGGGGAAAATCTGTTTGTGGAATTGGGGGAAAGAATAAGTAAGGAACTCAACATAACCAACTATTGGGTCTGTGGAGGGGCTTTGATGTCAGAGGAGTGGCCATGGAAAGGCAGTAGCTTAGGCCCGGTTGAACTCCTTAAGTGGAACCAGACAAATATAAGGGGGGAAAACCGACCAGAAGGGTGGTTTTTAAGCTCAACAGTGATAGGGGAAGAAGAATGTCTCTGGCGCACTGGGAAAAATTTTCTTGGTGAGGTAGGAAATACTCCCTGTAAGAGATATAATGTCGCGGGGCGAAGCTGGGTGTGTCCCAATTACGGGACACCGAGAAAGCAACTCTAGACACCAAGTCGTCCAAAGCTGTCTAATTATCTTTATTTTGACTCCAAATATTTATAGATATGTACAGAGGTCAAGGGATTGGCTACATAGGTCACCACCCCTTCGACCTGGATGGTGGATACCACCGTCAATCATGTCTTCTCTCACAGGAGAAGTATGTAAACATTCTAAGAATAGATTTTATTTACATTGGCTGCGTGTGAACGTTCTACAGAAAGAGAAAGAACAGTAAAACTCAGGCAACAATATAAAGTTAACAATGGAACTTTTACATGGTGGATCCCAGAGGAACCAACTCAGTATTGGACTCAAGGAAAAATGAAAGAGGGAAATTGTAAATATAATAACGAAATTGGACTTTTTCAATGTAATGATGCAGGCAAAATTCCTTATTATGGGATCCCAGAAATATCCAAATTTTGGGAGATTATAAATCAACAGAAAAATGATTATTGGAAAGCACCAGATGGCTTATTTTGGATATGTGGAAGGAGACCATACCCAAGACTCCCCTCCCGGTGGAAAGGGAGTTGCACTTTGGGAATTATACAACCAGGATTCTTTCTTTTACCAGGACCAAATGGAGATCAGTTAGGAGTACCAGTGTATGAGGACCTAAAAAGAAATAAAAGGGATTTGATTGGAGGATTCCAAAAATGGGGGGGATGAAGAATGGTCCCCTGAACGCATATTGGAAACATATGGGCCAGCCATCTGGGCACAAGATGGGAGTTGGCGATATCGGACCCCAATTTATATGCTGAATCGCATTATAAGACTCCAGGCCGTTGTAGAAATAATAAACAAAACTGCTCGGGCATTGCAATTGATATCAAGTCAACAAAGTCAAACGAGGGCTGCAGTATATCAAAATAGGTTGGCATTGGACTATTTACTGGCTGAAGAAGGGAGTGTTTGTGGAAAATTTAATACATCAGATTGTTGTTTGAAAATAGGTGACAATGGGAATGCCATTCTGGATATAGTCAATGATATCAGAAAAATAGACCACGTACCAGTTCAAAAGTGGGAATCGATGCTAAAAACTAGCTGGTGGGATAACGTACTGGGAATAGAATGGTGGAAAAAGCTAGGGTTTTTCCTTTTATGTGCTACTGCTGGTCTGATATTTCTTCCTTGTTTGATCCCCTGGTTTTTTTCGGCCAATCACTAGTGTAGTCCAAAGCATGCAAGTGGTAACAATGCCTATGGACCAAAAATTGACTACATCTGGAACGGCACAAAAGATCATGGTGTTAAAGAAACAAAGTAATATAGGAGACCCCTTTGAAGAAGCAAAATTGATTTGTGAAAAAAAATGAGCGCATAATGGAGGTTAGAAAACAAGGAATATTGCTCAAGTCAAATGATTTATAAAAAGAAAGAGGGAGGATATTGTTAGAAGTACATATTAAATTATTGGCTTTTCGCAAATATTAAAATGAATGCTATATGTATGATGTTGGGAAAACTTTGCTGTATGAATATAGTTTTGTTTATTTCTGCTACTAACAAAACTTAGAAATAGTAGTGTGATAAATATATATATTTCTTAGGCTATAGCATAATATTAAAATGGAAACTATGTGATTTTAAATGCTTTTTTTTGTAGCTAACTCAGAGAATGGTAAAGATAATCAGGAAATTCCTCACATTCTTGGGTTATCCTATCTGGATGAAAATGGCAGTGACAGACACCAGAGCCCCAGGGAAGGAATTTATTGACCCTCTGATTATCAGGGAGTGTGGAGACAGCAGGATGGAGCCACAAGAAGAAATAAAATGTTGATTTTATCTGCAGGATGGAATGGGGGCAGGTCAGGGGTTGAAACCAAGCAAAAGAACATCTAAACTCAAAAGAATGTTTGAATAATGCATGGAGGTCTATGAATGTGCAACATGCTGAGGCATTTAAAGAAGTGTTTCTGAGTTAGTAGGTGTGCTCTTGGCTGAATGCCAAGCACCCATCCGTAATATTTATTTTGCTTTTGTGTCTCTTATTGTGCTTCTATTAAACCTTTTAAATTTAACCAGAAAAGTGAACCTCATTTTTCACATCACTCTACAGCAAAATTGGTTAATGAATACCATGCTTTTATAGAAATACAGAGCAATAGCTCTAAATATTGAAACAAGAGTGGAAGTGATAGAAGGAGGATTAGGAAGTGCACAGGTAAGAGAATTGAAAGCTGTGCTACTAGCAGTGAAAGAAGGACAAAGACTGTATGGCAATCTGGGATGGGGGCCACATGGTAATTGTGACAGTGAAAGTGTTAAATTGGCAAATAAATGGAAAGAGGTTTGACAGAAGGAGAATTTGGTTGGTTGTTTTCACAAGCTCAGTCCTGATAAATCCATATAGGTTGAGTTAGAACTCATGCAAAACCCCAAATGTTACAAGCCTATTGTAACAACAAAGTAGATTAGCTGACAAAAACGAGAAAGATAAAAATTAATCCACAACACTGATATCAATTTGGTAAATAATTGCTTTTTAAATCAGGCCTTACTAAAAACCTTATTTTTACAACACAAAGCAAAAGTTGGCCAATAACCAGGAAGATGTGTAAAGACATTCTCACACAGTGTCCTCAGTGCCAGATGAGGCTTAAACAAAATCACCCAGACCTGGCAACACCTTTACACATCAAAAGTAATAAGACACGCTGGTCAACCTGGCAAATAAATGATATAGGACCTCTAAAAACCTCTAATGGTTACAAGTACATACTAACAGGTGTAGAAGTTATATCTGGGCTATTAAGGGCCACAAAGAACAGGCATGCCACTGCAGAAACTACTATCTCAGGGCTTAGGGACTGGTTTTCCAGTCTCCCTATCCCAGACTCTATACAGCGACAATGGATCACACTTCACCAGCGTGGTGATACAAAATTGGACCAAGAAGGAAGGTATCAAATGGATTTCCCATACACCTTATTATCCCCAAGCAAATGGGATTGTGGAGCGTGCCAATGGTTTACTAAAATGTTACCTTTAACCACACAAGCCTGGATGGGATAGAAGACTATCTGCACTGTACCAGATAAACAACTGATATGGGCCGATGGGCAGCCCGGTTTCACAAGCTTTCCTGAGTCCTATGTCTTTTGAAACAACTCCAACTAACAAAACTGAAACTTTTCAGAGGAACTTAACAGTGGACCAACCAGTCATGGTAAAGTTGCCTCAAGTTGGAATTGTACCTATGACTCTGACAGACACTCAAATGCCAATGGCCTGAGTGGCTACTGATTCTAATGCCCACCAACACAGGATTAGCTCCTGATGGGTATTCCCCACATTCTGAACCGCCCTGGTTTCTGTAAGAAACCTGGTTTTGCTCTGACCGAAACCAATTTCCCAATGACGCCTCATAAACTATTCCTACACTGCCCCCGCGTGGCAGCAGTGAGCATAGTGACGTGTTTACAACTAGAGGCCAGAAAGGGAACTGCTGCTATAACGCCCTGGAAAAACCATGTCTATCATTACTCAAGTTCTGCTGGTTTAGTTTCTCTAATAACCCTGAACGTTTAATAATATCTTTGTTATAAAAGTCGTGACACAGATCTCTTAATCAAAATCTAAGCTTTATTATTCTGCAGATTAGATAGATTATAGAGATCTCGAATATAAAGTAATAAAAGAAAATAAAAAAATAAAAGGTAAAATGACACAATTTGGCCGAATTGAAATGAAACCGACAAGGGTTCCTGCCACAGCAGAGCTCAAGTCCGATCGAGACTGGGAGGCAGATATCAGACCAGCCCGCGCTGAGTCCGCGATCATCCGCTCTCCGACATGCTGTCCCTGGGGTCCCGTTTTTATACAGTTTATTTTTCCCCGGGCCAGGATTTTCCCTGGAAATGGCCTTCCCATTCAATTTCTGATGTTGTTCCTGCCGAATCTGAATGGAGTTCCGAGGATTAGCTCAACCCGCTTTCAGTTGCAGAGAAGGTCTCTGTCCCCAGACGCCCCGATGTGAATTTTGGGGTCCCTTCTTGAATGGAAGCAGTTTCGGCTGTCTGGGCTGGGGATGGACCTGTCTCCTCTGAAAGCCGAGGTGTATTCTTGGTTGCTGAACGCTGTGGGGGTTGAGCCGGCATGTCCTTTTCACTTGCTGATGTTGTCCCGCATTCCTCAACGATCGCCTCCTGCCTCTTTTCCGTGGTTTCTGGTAGCTTTAGGAGTTTAATTCCTCACCCCCCCAAATCAATATGTATCATTTTTATAACATCTTCACCAGATAGAAGACTAGGTGCGTACCCCAATGTGAAACAGAGAATCGCTCAAAAAGCAAGGGAAGAGACTGTTCACTACCTACATGGTTGTGAAAACTACAGAGACTCCTGGACTCCTAAAAGCAAATAACACCAACTCCAAACACAGAGGAACCTACGGGACTGCACACCCACCAGTAAATCTGTTGTAATCAAAAATGTTAATTATAATATTGCTTACATTCTTATACTTACAGTTTAATGCTTTTAATAATGCTGAATGGCTAATTAGCCACACGGATAAGCCATTATGAAGGGAAAACCGGAAGGCATTGTCACTATTCCTAAACACCACTCCAACCTTACTCAAATAGAACAAATGCTATCTGACCCCTGGAAGAAGAACTCCCATCTCAAGCTAATACAAGCTGTGACACTAGCAACAAATCACAGCAATTGCTGGATCTGTTCTCAGTTTCCCACTCACTCAGATGAAAGTATTCGGATGATGGGAATTCCCACACCAAACATATTTTCCAATGGTATTCCTCCCGCTGGAATGATGCTCCTTCTGGAAGGGAAGGCAGTCCGAACCTTTATAGACCAACAAGTCCTAACAGTAGATGTAGGAGCCATGGAAACCTCCTGTATTCACAGATGCTTAAGGAGACATAGGGTGACTTCACACCAAAAAATGGAATTACCTGAATGTAGCCTAGGGATTACGGTAGGAATCTATCCCGAATGTCATTCATATTTGAATGCAACTGGAAAACGCATTAAGGCATTTTAACCATACACTGGTGGCCTATTCCAGACAATATGGGATACTATTGGCTTTGTGGAAATCAAGCTAGAAAAGCGCTACCCCCTGGATGACACGGAGTATGCACCATTGGAACTGCAGTCCCAGAGATAGATGTCACTGATAAATCAGAATGCCCCAGGCGACACCTATGATCTGTAGCAGATTTTCTGAGAGAAAGAGGGCACGATCTGTATTTAGAATAAGATATTGAACTACCCAGCTGAAGCCTACCTGGCTGAGGCTTGGCCTTGAAGGCCCTCAGGCCTTGAAGCTGTTGCGCAGTTGGAATTACTTGTGGTGATGCCTGGAAGGCTGACCTGAAACAGAGACTGGACAGGGCTAGAGAATAAAATAGGTATTTATTGAAAGGCCTCCGGGTTCCACCTTGGGCCGAACAGGAGCCCGACCAAGGCTGCACCCCGAGTCCACTACGAAACACCACACACGAAAGGCTGACCCGTCACGAGGTCCTACATTTTTATCAGTTTTGGTCCATTTGCATATTGGGGTTTAATTGTCCAATTACAGCTTCAGGTTGTGAGGTCTCATCCTTCTTGTTCCTCCCTCCGGTCCACCGTTGTTTATACTTCGGGCCTGGAAGCCGTCCTTGGTTCTCAGCAGAAAAGGAATTTGTTTTGTCTACCTACCCTGTGAAGAGAGCTTACTAGCACTTGATATGAGGCTCAGAACTACATCCTTAGGTAACAGAATCTGCAAGCTAAAGCTTAGGGCATCAGTGGCGCAGCAGAAATTAGATGTTAAGGTATTATTGTTAGATAGTGGGTTTTCTAGAGGCCACTGAGGTCAATTTTTAGTGGGCACGCTTTAGCCACCTTAAGAATAAGTTAAACAGTGTGTGTTTGCATTTTTCTCTGTGCTGTATGCCAATGAAAGTGTCGCTCTAACTATAAACTATAGAGAACTGTATATAACCTGCCATCTTAAGCAGAATAAACGGGGAACGTGTGATTAACCATATTGGTCGGACCTGCATTGCTCTTGGCTCAACCTCTCATTATTTTTGGGGGTTCCCTGCTTCATTCTGGTGCCTGTGAGCAGGGATCTGACGCCTAAACACGGATTGCTTAAATGCAGATTTATGTTTGAACCCAGGACTCGGTTGTCTGATGCAGAGCTGCAGGTTTGGACCCTGCCGCAGATTTTTGATGCAGAGCTGCAGGTTTGGACCCTGCTGTGGATCTCGATTCGCCTAAAGGCGGTTGTTTGATGCATCAGGTTCGTTTAAATACGGAACAGCTCGTTTAAATATGGGACTGAAAGACTCCGCTCGATTCGGGACCCTAAAAAGGACCAAACTGAGATACGGAGCAGAGAGGTTGAGACCATGGCGGAGGTCCCCTGTCTCGAGGAAAGAGCAACAGCGCCACCCTGTGGGAGAAGGTAAGCCGCTGTGGGGAACGGAAACACTTGGAACTGAACATGGATGCCGACATGAGCGCGGTGGTGCGGCTGCTTTTGAATATCCTCTCCAAGAGAGGTGAAAGGGTGAAGGAAAGTGATCTAGAACAGTTAGCCCTGTGGGCCAGAAGTAAAGGGAAATTACATCAGCCATCTTTGGTGTTTAGTGCCACAGAATGGCGAGACCTTGGACATCTTTTGTGGGACGCTGTGATTTCCGGTGGGAAAGATGGCAAAATCGCTCAGGAGCTGGGTGCCACTTGCAAAAAGGTTTTACAGACCTTGCAAGCTGTTTCCGCTGAACAAAACACAGCTGAAGCAGCCATCCAGGCTCTAGAGGGAGCAGGGGAGGAAGCGAGAGAAGTTCAAGTCCAAAAGCCTTCCAAAGTTGCAAATTTTTTTGGCGTTTGTATGCATCCGATGCGGGGAGTTTCCACTTCGGTCAGCCTGACTCCGCAGGATGTCCTTGATCATGTGATTCAGGCGGAGGAAGTGTCTCCATCGCTGCTGAACAAGACTGAGAGCGAACAGGAAGTAGCACAGCCGTCTGACTCTGGGGGCGTGGTGAAAGACGAGGAGGCAGGCGGAGTCGAGGGGAGAGCAGGGCTGGCCCAGGTGACGCGGCAGGGAGGCGGAACGCGAGGCGGAGACGGGAGTGAAGCGGCGGCGCGGGGGGGAGCCGACCGGACGCATGTGTGTGGAGCGGCACGGAGCGAGATGGCGCGCTCTCTCCCTCCCGCGGGGGGGGGGGAGAGCGGGCCCTACCGCCCATGATGCCAGCGGCAGCAGAGGCTGCTGGCACAAAGAGGCCAGCATGGTCACACAGCACCCCGCCAGCTGGGTTCCCCCTCCCCTCTGGCTCCAGCTCCAACTCAGATGCCTCAGATACTGATACACCCGCTTCTGCATTTCGTGGGAAACAGCAGGCACACAAGACAGCACAACAAGTACAGCATTCAGATAAAATGCAACAAGTAATTACAAAGCTTGCTGAGTTGTCACATCGCCAAGATAAAATAGAAAAAAACCCAGCAATTCCACCTGCCTCATCAGTTTTTCCTGCCTCATCAACCTTTGCTTCAGCACAACAGATGTCGCTGCCAGCAATTTCAACAAACCCGATTCAGAGCCGTTGGACTGCTGTTGTTAAAGATGCTGTTTTGCATGGAGACTGTTTTGGATGGTGATTGGCAAGCGGCTGGTGCCCTTTCCTGTCCTGTGGTGGTCGGGAATGGCACTGCCCGATGGGAGCCTCATGAGTGGAAGGTGTTGCAGCAGGCCAAACAGACTGTCTCTACATATGGAATTCGATCAGAAGCAGCAAGAAATATTATTCAGTACATTTTTACGGCTGACATTCTTTGCCCAGCTGATTGTACCAGCATTGTGTCCCTGCCCTTGACACCTTCACAGTTTCTCATTTTTGAGAGGGAATGGAGGCATTTGGTTGTTGAGGAAGCCAACAAGCATCAAACAGCAGGAGATCCTTTTTATGCCATCTAGCCAGATATGCTGACAGGGCACGGACCATATGCCACATCCAAGGTGCAGCTCACCTACCCTATTGAGATGCACCAGCTGGCTCAATCGTTAGCTCATAAAGCTTTGCTTCTGGTCCCGGACAACAAAAGCCAGCACCTTACTCTACTATAAAACAAGGAGCCACTGAACTTTATGGACAATTTGTAGACAGATTAGCAGCTGCTTTGAAGGATGCCTCAGACATACTATCGGAATTTCAAGAACACATGTTTCGCTCCTTGGCTTTTGAAAATGCCAATTCACGTACCAGAACCATCCTGGCCATGCTTCCTCAAGGTAGCCCGGTGGATGAAATGTTAGTGAGAGCCACTCGTGCTGAACAGAACAGTCAGACTGCAGCGTTCGTGGCAGCCATGCATGAGGCGATGCAGCAGCAAGGACACATCATTGCAGCTGCCTTGTCAAGCGACAAAAAAAAGAACTCCAGACACAACAACATGATTCCATGTCCTCGCAAACTAACATCATCTGCTTCAAATGTGGTGAGACAGGCCATTTTAAACAAGCCTGTCAAAAATCTGTGTGATGTCACAAATGCAACAGTGACACCCATGCCACTGAAGCCTGTCGTAAATCGGGAAACGTCAAGCGCAGCACACTGAGGCACTGTGCGAAGACACAAATCAATGCCCTGACCCAGAAGATCCCAGAAACGGCTTTTTAATCAATAACAAGCTCGCCACCTGGGGAAGCTTTGGCGTGGATGTTGCAACAACTACGGAAGTCATTTTACAAGACAAAGAAGTTACACTGATTCCTACCAATGTATGTGGCCCAATGTACAACATCAATTCTCTCATCAGAGGTTTGCTCCTTGGAAGATCCTCCACGAGCAAACAAGGTGTGATCGTGATCCCAGGGCTCATTGATGCAGATTTCACCGGACAAGTAAAAATATTAGCTTATGCCTTGCAACCACCTGTGACAATTCCAAAAGGCAGCAAAATTGCTCAAATTGTGGCTCTTGAAATTTTTTTTGCCACATCATCAATGTCCAAGAAAGCCAACTGAAGTGCAAAGAAAGGATGGAGGTTTTGGATCCACTGGCCGTGATGTCTTCTTTGCCATGCAGTTGAATGATCGTCCATTTAAAACAGTACAATTACAGCATGGTTCCTATCACATTACACTAACTCTACTTCTTGACACAGGGTCAGTCGTTTCGATAATGAACCAATCGTGTTGGCCTCCCAACTGGCCTTTACAGGCTCCAAGCAAACGCATTATCGGAGTGGGCGGGATGAAGATTCCTTTAATAAGCACAGATCCCATCCGCATCATCTTTGAGGACGCTCAAGTTATCATGACTCAACCATACGTCATGACTTTGCCTGCCAAGCTTCCAGGACTGCTAGGCAGAGATGTGTTGTCTCACCTTGGCTGGGTGTTGACCACCGACCAGCATTTTCCTTGATGGCCACTGCAGAGCAGCCACCCATTTCAAAAATCACCTGGTTGACTGATATCCCTGTATGGGTTGAGCAGTGGCCCATGACTGTAAAAAGGCTGCAAATAGCAGAACAACTAATTCAGGAACAACTTGATGCTGGACACATCCGACCCTCTGAAAGTCCCTGGAACACTCCAATTTTTGTTATACCAAAGAAATCAGGAAAGTGGAGACTGTTGCATGACTTATGGAAAGTTAATGCACAGATGCAAGCCATGGGTGCCTTGCAACCTGGCCTGCCAGGGCCAACCATGATACCACAGGAGTGGAGCATTGTTGTCATTGATCTGAAAGACTGTTTCTTCACCATTCCACTCCACCCACAAGACACTCAATGCTTTGCTTTTGCTGTTCCATCAGTCAACAGAGCTGCCCCAACAAAAAGGTATGAGTGGGTGGTTCTACCCCAGGGCATGCAAAATTCTCCAAGCATGTGTCAGTTGTTTGTTGACTGGGGCTTGTGACCAGTTTGTCAGGACTTTTCCAGTGCAATCATTTATCATTACATGGATGACATTCTTATTGCCACCAAACAACCATTGGCAAAAACAAAATTAGACTGGCTGATTTCACAATTAGAGCATCATGGGCTGACAGTTGCTCCAGAAAAAATACAGCGATCAGCTCCTTGGAAATATTTAGGCTGGCTGATCACAGATGCAAAAATCCGTCCTCAGAAAATTACATTGCATGACATTTCCACCTTGCATGATGATCAGAAACTTTTTGGAGATCTGCAATGGGTTAGTTCAATTGTAGGAATCACCAATGATGATTTACTACCATTTTTGCCATGGCTTCATGGCACTGATGCCAACAGCCCTCGAATTTGTACCCCTGAACAACAAAATGCCTTGATACAGGTATCAGAAAAGCTGCAACATGGTTGGAGTGCTCGTCGTGTGGAGCATCTTCCGTTGTCGCTTTTCCTTTCCAACGCTGAAGCCTGCCCACTTGCCGTTGTGCTTCAATGGCAAAAGAAAAAGGGGGAGAAGCGATCTGACAAGGAATTTGACTTGGCAGCAATTGTGCTTGAATGGGTGTTTTTACCTGTTCAACCAAAGTGGCGTGTCATGAGCAGAACAGATGCTTTTGCTGCGTTGATACGAAAAGGCAGAGACAGAATTGTTGAAATAGACGGGAAAGAACCAGCAGATATCAGTGTTCCCGTGAAAGATGAAGACTTGGACTGGCTGTTGAGACATTCTGTTGCACTGCAAGAAGCGATTTTGGGTTTTGAAGGTGTGGTTCACAACAAGCAGCCAAGAGGCCCGATGTGGCATCTGATCACGTGTCACCGGTGGTTGGAAAGGCCTTTGTGCTCATTGAAGCCGGTGGAAGGCAGAACAGTGTTTAGAGATGCTGGCCGGAAAACAAGAAAGGCTGTGTGTGTTTGGCAGCAACAAGGAGAATGGTTGCAGCATTTAATTAAGGGTAAAGCAGGAGACAGTCTGCAAACCCTGGAATTGCAAGCTGTGTGTTGGGCCTTGCAAACCTGGAACAAAGAACCACTCAACGTCGTTTCCGATTCTCTGTACGTGGTTGGAGTTGTACAGAGAATTGAAGATGCACTCATCAGGCAGACCCAGAATCAACGCTTCGGGGAGCTGTTCTTGCAGCATGTTTTCTGTGTCATGCACATTCGCAGTCATCAATGCAACAGTGGTTTGGGAGAAGGCAATGCTCGAGCAGATGCTGCGGTCAGCTGTGTTGTCCATGCTCCCCCACAGAACAAGTTTGAAAGGGCTCGCAACAGTCATGATACATTCCATCAAAATGCAATAGCCCTGCACTGACAATTTCAGATTCCCCTGAATGATGCACAAGGAATTGTGCGTGCCTGCCCTCAATGTAGTCATCGTGGGCCTGGCCTTGGTCTAGGCACAAACCCAAGGGTTCTGAAAGCTTTAGAATTGTGGCAAATGGATGTAACTCATGTTCCAGAGTTTGGAAGGTTGAAATATGTCCATGTCACTGTAGATACCTATTCAAAGTTTATTTGGGCAACAGCACAAACAGGAAAAAAAAGCTTTGCATGTAGAAAGGCATTTGTCTGCTTGTTTTGCAGTTATGGGTGTGCCTGTGGAAATTAAAACCGACAATGGTCCACCCTATGTCAGTCAACGGATTGCTGGGTTTATGCAGAAATGGGGGGTGAAACATGCTACAGGGATCCCTCACTCTCCCACAGGTCAAGCCATTGTGGAAAGAGCCAATCGTACCCTAAAGAAATATTTAGCAAAACAAAAGCAGCATGATGAAATTGATGTAGCTAGTCGATTGTCAAAGGTATTGTTTACTTTAAATTACTTGTGTTTAGCAGAAGGAAGAGAAGAACCTGCGGTCGTGATACATCATCACGCAGTAAAAGAAGGAAGACCGCAGGCAATTCCAGGACTTTACATTTATCACAGAAACATGCGAACGGGTGAATGGCAGGGACCGAGTCAAGTGTTGTTTAATGGATGCGGATATATGTGTGTGTCCACAGAGGCCGGACCTGTCTGGGTGCCAAATCAATTTACCCGTGCGTGTCCTCAATCAAGAATACCAACCGACAGTGATAACGACATTGGTAACAACGACTTACCTGGAGAACCTTCTGACAATTCTGAAACTGATGAACATTAACTTTATAGTGTGTGAAATAAGTAGTTTGTTTAAGAATTTAGTTGCTATAAGTTGTAATTAGTGTTTAAGATTAAGTAATAAGTAGTTATTTCCTTTGACAAAGATACCAGCGAAATGTTGTGGTTTGAGCTATTTGTTTTAAGCATTGTTTTTGCAGAAAAAGTGTTTGGAGTGCTTGACATTGACCAAAGACAAAATATGTGGGCCACGTGGGCCAATCAAACTGGACAAGATTCATTCTGTCCGTCTCAAGCGACACCGTCCAGTCCTTTCCGCATCTGTTTAATTGGAGTCCCACTGAATTCTATGACAGAGTTCAAAAACTGGACTCAAACTAAAATATATTCAAATTTAACAGAGTTTTAGAACGTGTGGTGCAATGCACCCACTGGGTCCACCAGCACTCATTCTGACAATTGGTGTGAAATCCACAAAATCCCAAAGAATCCTTTAGGAGCACAAGCTGTTGCAATTGCTCAAAATCTTAAGATAGTAAGTACTGAACCGCAAGAATTTGACCTCCTTGTGTTAGCGTTGAAACACATAATCACAGAATGATTATATGCAGGTGCTCTATTGAAGAGCTCTGGGAGTCGGGGTACAGGATACAAACCCAAATCTGACTCCGACATAATCATGAAATAGACAAGGTTTTATATCTTCCCGTCACATAACTGTACATGTTAATCATTAAATCCCTATTATTCCATTGATTCTACCCAAGCATAAACTTGTAACAATTGATTCTTATTGAAGATGATAATCATAACCGGTTATAATATAAACATTACAATTAACAATAAGGTAATTTATCATATTGATGATTATCTGGGTACAGACCTGCCTGACCTAATATCTAGGTTTATTTCTTAGAACCTACATGTTCAACTAAGAATCACGTTCATTCCCCCTCCAGCCTTCCCATTGCCTAGGCAGAGTTCTATTTGATTTACTTAAAACAATAGCATGAAACTAACATCCTGGTTACAGTGAAGCTGATATTCTGTTCTTTAGGCCTTACTGCCTCAGAAATCATTTTAACCCTATACTATCACTTGGTTCAGTGCCAGGTAATTATTGTTTAATGTTTGGGCATGTAAGACAATCCAAAGTTGGCAGCACTTGGTTGTTTCCTAAATCCCCATTGTATTATAGTTATCCAGAGTACTGCAACAATTGGACTCAGTTAGTAGCATCAGCAAGGGATGCTGCAAGAAAATTGCTGCCAGGAGTTTTTCTCATCTGTGGAGATCGAGCCTGGTCTGCAGTGCCTCAAAGAGCTGCAGGGGCTCCATGTTATTTTGGGAAATTAACCCTGTTTGCCCCTTCCATTCATCAAATTTCTAAATTGTGACGGACACCCTGACAAACTAAACGCAGTGCTCTTGAAATAGACTCCAATTGTAAAGATTTAGTATCATTGTGGGAGCGTCCAACTGTAATAGTAGCTTCAATTTTTGCCCCAGGAGTTGCTTCAGCACAAGCTCTCACACAGTTACAAACCTTAGCTTGTTGGATGACAAAGCAAATTAATATAACATCCAACATGTTGAGTGAGCGTGCTGCGGATGTTTGAACCATTCGCCACGCCGTGCTTCAAAACAGAGCTGCCATCGACTTTCTTCTTCTTGCTCAAGGGCATGGATGTGAAGAATTTGAGGGCATGTGCTGCATGAATTTATCTGATCACTCTCAGTCAATTTACAAACAGCTTTCACAGCTAAGAAGTAACATGGGAAAGCTTGTGGTTGTTAATACTCCTTCTGACAAGTGGATCGATTCATGGGGTTTTGCTGGTTGGATCAAAGATCTCATTCATTTTGGGGTCATTGTTTTTATTGTTATTGTAGTTATTTTAGTTGTTATGCCTTGTTTGTTAAAATGTATGCAAAAATTAGTTAGTCGTGCCTTCAACTCAGTCTGGGTAGTCCAAAAAGAAAAAGGGGGATTTGTAGCAGATTTTCTGAGAGAAAGAGGGCACAATCTGTAATTAGAATAAGATATTGAACTACCCAGCTGAAGCCTACCTGGCTGAGGCTTGGCCTTGAAGGCCCTGAGGCCTTGAAGCTGTTGCGCAGTTGGAATTACTTGTGGCGCAGCAGAAATTAGATGTTAAGGTATTATTGTTAGATAGTGGGTTTTCTAGAGGTCACTGAGAGCAATTTTTAGTGGGCACGCTTTAGCCACCTTAAGAATAAGTTAAACAGTGTGTGTTTGCATTTTTCTCTGTGCTGTATGCCAATGAAAGTGTCGCTTTAACTATAAACTATATGGAATTGTATATAACCTGCCATTTTAGGCAGAATGAACGGAGAACGTGTGACTAACCATATTGGTCGGACCTGCGTTGCTCTCGACTCAACCTCCCATTATTTTTGGGGGTTCTCTGCTTCAATGATCTTTTATAATGAGATACAAATGAAATTTAAACCTCTTGGCTGAAAGATCCTCTGGTTTCCACAGATTTGTGACAGGGCTCCTACCATGGTTAGGAGCACCTGAATTAGAACAAGCAATAGTGAATATATCTAGAGTCATCGAACAAATAAAAACTCAAACAAACGGTGCAATCAGTGCTTTACAACAAGAAGTTACCAGCCTCTCAAAGGTAGTCAAGCAAAACTGAATGGCTTTGGGTTTGCTTTTGTCTTCCAAAGGTGGGATATGCACAGTTATCAGCACTAACTGCAGTGTATACTGTCCTGGGGTGACTTTATGATGTTTGTATCCCCATTTGTCTGTTTAGCCCAGTAATAAGTTCTGCACCTTTAAGACTGGTTCCAAGAGCAAAGGGGGGGAAAGAAGCATGCAGTTTGTTTGCAGAAACTGCACTCACTCCCCTGCATCCTTCTCCTGGACTGTGTTGTCTATGGACGAACAGCGAGAGAGAGCTCTCCTTTGCTTTTTAGTTAGTTTTTTGCTAGCTGAGGCAGAGAAGTTCCCTGGACTGGGGTGTTTTTGGTTTTTTTTTCTTTTTCTTGGAGCTTTTTAAACCTGTTCGGGACTGAAAAACCCAGAAAAACACCCGGAGCTCACACCTGCAGCCCACGAGGGGCCAGGCTGGCATTTTCCAGCACCAGAGGGTGATAAGAGACTGGGCGAGCTGAGCTACACCCCACTAAAAGGACTTTCTCAATTTTGCCATCTCTCTTCAGAATGGTGAGAGGTTTTATTGTTTAATATTATTCATTTTTTATGCTTGTGATCACTTTGCTTGCTGAATAAACAGTTTTTGCCACTTTTCTCTAAGGAATTTTTTTCCCGAACCAGTTGGGGGAGTGTTGCCCTGAGTTTTCTGTCTTTTTGTCTTTCTGTAGAACTTTCTCACGCAGCTTCATAAAAACAATATCTATTCTTAGAATGTTTACATACTTCTCCTGTGAGAGAAGAAATGATTGATGGTGATGTCCACCATCCAGGTTGAAGGGGTGGCGACCTGTCCAGCCAATCTCTTGACCTCTGTACATATGTATAAAAACTGGAGTCAGATGAAATGAAAGGAGAAGTTTTCTAAACGAGCTGAAGTGTGAGTTTCATTTCAGTGTTCCTGAAATTGGGACACGCCCAGCTTCGGCCTGCAACATCTGGTGACCCCAAATGTGTGAGAACAGCAGCCCAAGCAACACGGGAGGGGCCGCTTGAATTTGCTTTTTAGAGGGACCCCATTCAGAGGTTTCCTCCCAAAGTTTGCCCTAAACCAGGACAAGTACATTAATTGGTGCCCAATGTGGGGCTCAAGAAAGTGGGAAAAAAATGTACTTACTGCATTTTGGTTTCACTTACTCTGTATTGGGATAAAGCAGTCAGTAGCCATGTTGCTTGATTTCATAATGTCTCTCGGGGTGGAGCCCTTAATGTGTTTCCAGTCCGTAGCCTTATTTTCTTATTCAGAGATAGCTCCAGTATTGTCCCTAACACCTAGTTTTTACAGTAGGTGGGCACGGATTAGAATAGCTATTGTGCTGTGCTCAGTGATAATGTTTTATAGAAAGTTTATAAAGGCACTGGAGTTTGTTCCAGATATGTATGGTTTATGGTTTCTTCATCCTACCCTGCATCCCAGTTCCAGTAGCCTGTTTTGGGGGTTTATTAGTAATTGCACTGTCTTGGTTTAGGAAGACAGGTCTCTGCCAGGGAAAGCCGGAGCTTCCCTTGGAATGGAGAATGTAAACCCCCTCCCTCCGAATTATTATAATTTTGAAATTAAGGGGCTTTCAGGCAAAGATATGGGAATAGGAATAACAGTTCTTTACCAGGAATATTAAAAATAAAAATGTAGTAGTACAAAAAAAGCAAACAAACAAAAAGGAAAACACTGACAGTCAGAATACAATCTGACATCCTGTTGGTCAGAGTGTTGGTAGCAGTCCAATTAAGTCCCCCTGGAGTGATAGATGTGGTTCTGTTGGAGCAGAGATGATCCTGCAGAAGGGTGTCATTTTCCTCTGAAGGTCCAGTGGTGGTGAGATGGGTTCGGTCTTCCTCTGGGAATCCAGTGGAAACAGGCTGCCTTGGTGTTCTGACTCTCAGTTTTTATCCAGGTAGGAATGCTTGGCTCCTCCTGCTGGGTTGAGCATCTCACAATGGGATGATGTAATTTTTTCAGTCATGCGGTGAGCCTTAATGGCCCATTAACAGAAGATATCCCCCAGAGGGAAGATGGGTCGTGGAAGACGTAAAGAAAACAGCTCCCCAACTGGTTTCAAGAGATGGCAATAGAATACATACTTTTGGTTACATCTTGCATTGCAATCCAAGACATGCACCCAGTTTGTTAGAGGAGGAGCAGGGGATGAGGCTTTCCAGCCTTTCCTTTCCTTCTTCTCCTTTGAATCTGCTGTGTCACTTTTGAAAAATGTTCACTTTCCCCTGAATGTTAAAGGTATCACCTTCTTGGTATTTAATCTGGTAAACTTCCTCTATATGGTTTGCAGCTGGTCTGGAGTGAGGGCTGAGATTTCCAGAGGAGCTGATGAGACCCCTGACCCATGAGTCGACCGAGACGTGGAAAATTCTGAGTGGTGTGGAGAATGGGAGGATATAGGCCAAACCCTGAAGGAATTTTCTGACCCTATAGCCTGGGACTTTCCATGTGAACAAATACAGAACCCAGCTGAGGTGGGGAAATACCTGGAAGAGAAGTGGCATGACGACTCTAAGGAGAAAAAGGTCATTGCAATAGGGTGGGCCCTGGCATATGCTAGGTACTGTACGGCAGCAGATAGAGGCAGGGGGGCAAGGAGATAAATCAGCAGCTTCCCCAGTCACTCAGGCTGCAGCCGACACCCCAGTCACTCAGGTTGTAGCTAAACCAGACAGTGAGCCTAAGCCATCAGCTAAACCAGACAGTGAGCATAAGCCACTGGCAGTTGCTGCAGGAAAGAAGCACACAAACAAAACAGATCAAGCAGTGGACGATGATTTGGGGGAAGGACCCTCAAAGCCAGCAACTGACACAATATCAGAAGTCAAAGCAATTGACACAAGATCAGAAGTCACTATGGAGTCCTTTTCCCTGAAGGACCTTCATGGCCTAAGAAAGGATTACACTCAACCACCTGATGAATCTATAATTAGTTGGTTAGTCCATCTTTGGGATGCTGTGGGAGAGGCTACAATTCTGGACGGTACTGAAGCAAGACATTTGGGATCCCTGCCACGATCCGGTTATCATCCAAGGAATGATGAGGGGGGCTAACCCTCCCAGTCTCTGGGAATGGGTCCTGGGAACTGTGGCACAAAGATATATGTGTGCAGACGATCTTTATATGCAGCAAACCCAGTGGAAGACCATAAGAACAAGGGATTCAACGCTTGAGAGAAATGGCAGATTGTCTTATCAGATGACCTAAACACTAGGAATCCAGACTTGGTACCATGTACATCCGTGATGTGGCGAAAACTTGTTAAACTTGGGCCACAAAAATACGCTTCTGCTTTAGCAATAATGATGAGGGATGACAGGGAGGAGACCATGCTGGATATGGTGAAGAAGCTCCGAGCATATGCAAATGCCGTGCGTGGCCCTTCACTCTGATTGCCCCAGTGGGTAGAAAGGGACTTCACCCTGAATATGACTTGACTTGAATTTTCATATGATTATGGAATCAGTTTTGATTTCCTCTTCCTACCTCTTCAAGGTAAAATGCAAGTAAGCAAAAAACAAATGAGTTTCATTAGATCCTTAATTCCCCTGGGTCAATCAAATCATTATGTAATGCATACATATATATATATATATATAT
>VZDJ01001538.1:0-20455 GCA_008694505.1 Cyanoderma ruficeps | reverse complement strand
TTAGATTACTGTAGAATTGTCTAACACTTACTATATTGAGCAAACTGAACTTCGCTGAAGAAGACTGAACTGAGAATCGTAAAAGAAGATGAAAAGAGTCACCCACCATCCATTGAACTCCTTCAATCGCTACAACCGAAGACCTACCCCTACGAATTCTTCTTTGTTCCTGGTTTACATCTCATCCTCCTATGATTTCAAGATTCAAGGGATGGGGGAACAACCTACCCTACATGGGTTAATAACTGGATTGTCCTTAACTGCCATGTACACTCTGAATCTAATACCATGTCTTACACGTATATGTTACATAAACTGAAGCAACAGCAGGTGCTTCTTATCAATGTTAATACAATATCTTTTGAAAAAATAATACAGCCCAAGAAAACAATGTATATCAAAATGCTCAATGATGGTGCACACATATATGAAAGTGGATGCTTTTATAGCATGGAAGCAAGAGATACCTGCACTATCACTCCATGAGGTAAAATCAGTGCCTCTAGTCACAGGTGCAGAACGTGGCAGGACGTCTACCCTCTCCCCCCCACAGATGGTTGGTGAATATGGAAGACATTACCCAAGCGGGTCAAAGGCTCAGCAAGAGGTCATGTCTGGCTCCAAAAGGGCTCAGGCCCCAACTAAGAATCAACATCTTAGTGTGGAGAGCAGATGTGGGAAGAGATAAAGGAAAATAAATATTGCTGACTGAGACACTGTTTTACAAACTATAAAAGCACACACAAATTATCATGGCAGCAGAAGCCTCCTACACACACACACCCTGAAAGCAGGCAGTACTTCTCCCTGGAGTTTGGACGCAGATTCTGCAGTTACTTTCCTGGGAATTGGGGGGGAAAGATCTTGATGTGCGCCCCACCAACAACTGGGTGGTAAGATACATTGGATCGTAAACTATACTATTTCTTTGCTAGCTGTAAAAAAGGGTACCTTATCGTGCACTGGATATTTACATACTAGTAGTCCTTTTTGTCCTAGTCCTGTGTAGTAGATAGTTTGTCCAAAGTCTTATGTCTGTTAGTTTTGTGTCTATTAAATAAATAATTCATTCTATAATAGACAGAATCAGCCATTCTTAAAGAACTTGCAAACGAGAGTGGGTTTTCAGGCACTGGCCACCTCAATAAAGCTACTGCCTGCTGCCGGAGGCCTGGGCAAAAGGCAGAGACTTATCTAAACCGTCACATCTATTCATAGCAGTAACTGTCTCTGCCCTTTGAAAAATTTTAGCATTATTTCAGTAAAGTGGAAGATACTTTCAGAATTATTATTAGTTATTTCAACCCTCTATTCCCATGTGACTTATATGACATTCTGTCCAGGATTGGGAAGGATGAAACCTATCAAATTAAATGGCATATTTTCTCCTTATCTGATGTATGATGCCTGTAAACAGAGCCAACCAGAAAACAGGATGCCATTTCAATCAGGGATCAGGCATTCTCATAATCCAAATAAACTACTGAGAAGTCTTTATCACTGTCTTAACTAAGTTTTGGACTTCAGAAGAGTTTGGATATTGCTGAAGTATAAGAGAACTTAGGAATTCTTGATGTTGCTAACTCCTGTTTGTGTTTTTTTTCTTTGTAGAAGGGGGCTCCACCTGAAGTACTGCATTCAGCTCTGGATAAAGACATGGACCTGTTAGAAAAGGTCCAGAGTAGGGCCAGGAACATGATCAGAGGCCTGGAACAACTCTCCTATGAAGAAACACTGAGAGGGTTGGTGTTCAGCATGCAAATGAGAAAGCTCAGGGACACCCTATTGCAGCCTTTTAATATATAAAGGTGGATTAAGGTTTTGAACTGAAAGAGGGTAGGTTTAGTTCAGATATTAGGAAGAAAGTCTTTACTTTGAGGGTGGTGAGGCACTGGAACAGGTTGCAAAGCACAGTTGTGGATGTCTCATCCCTGGAAGTGTTCAAGGCCAGGTTGGACTGGGCCCTGAGCAACCTGGTCTAGTGGAAGGTGTCACTACCTGTGACAGGGAGATTTGACTAGGTAATCTTTAAAGGTCCCTTCCAACCCAACCCATTCTTGCAGTAGGAGTTTACATGCATAAATTCAGTGTAAACTCTTTCTTCAGTCCCAGGGACAAATGAATACTTCTAACAATGATAATAACGGGTCTTCAAACATTGAAGACTATTACTAAAAATAAGTAGAATAATTAATAAAATTTCAGTTCTGTCTATGAGAGGTTTTTTTTTAATAAAAATTTCATGCCATGTTAATTTTGGTCAGTTGTTTCATTGCTTAGGACAGACTGCTTCAACTAGTACTCCATGAACTGAATTTGGCTTTCAGATGCTTTCTTTCTGACCTGTTCTCTTTTCCTGGTGGAGATGGAAAATGTCTTTTCTAGCAGCTAAGGGTTAGTGCATCTGACTGAGAAGAGGAATGGGGAAGAGCAAGGAGGTATGTTTGCTTCCTATTTAAACGTGTGGTAGAGAGGGTAGAGAGGAGACACAGCTTAAAGACCTCTGAATTGACACTGTGTTGTGGCTTGACCCAGGCCAGATGCCAGGCACCCACCAAAGCCACTCACTCACCCCCCTCTGCAGCTGGACAGAGGAGAGAAAATTTAATGAAGGGTTCATGGGTTAAGATAAGGACCTGGAGAGATTGCTCATCAAATACCTTCACGGGCAAAACAGGCTTGAATTAGAGGTATGAAGTGAATTTATTACTAACAAGATCAGAGCAGGATGATGAGAAGTAAAATAAGCCCTTAAAAACACCTTCCCCCCTCCCTGCCCTCCTTTCCAGCTCTACCTCCTATGCCAGCAGGGCAGGGAGACAGGAAATGGGGGTTGTTTTCAGTTCATCACCCGTTGTTTCTCCTGCTGCTCAGGGAGAGGAGTTGTTCTCCTGCTGCACCATGGGGTCCCTCCCACAGGCGACAGTTCTCCATGAACTTCTCCGATGTGGCTCCATCTCAGGAGCAACAGCTCTGTGTGACCTGCTGCAATGTGAGTCCATCCCATGGGCAACAGTCCTCCCAAAACTGCTGCAGCATGGACGACTCTTCCATGGGGTGCAGTCCTCCAAGGACAGGCTGCTCCAGCTGGGGAGCAGGGCCCTCCCACAGGGTCACAGCCTCCTCTCAGGCATCAACCTGCTCTGGCGTGGGGCTCCTCCACAGACTGCAGGTGGATCTCTGCTCTACCTTGGACCTCCATGGGCTGCAGGGGCACAGCTGCCTCACCATGGGCTTCACCACGAGCTGCAGAGGAATCTTAGCTCCGGCGCCTGAAGCACCTCCTCTCCCACTTTTTTCACTGACTCTGGTGTCTGGAGAGTTGTTCTTCTCACATGTTCTCACTCTGCTTTTCTCTGGTCACAATTAAAACTGTGCCACAACTTTTGTTTTGATTTCTTCTTAAATATTTTGTGTCGGAAGCTCTGGGGACTAGGGAGGGTGAAAAACCTTTTCTGGCTTGAGATTTAAACCGGCATCTCTGAGGTTCCAAAGCTGGCTCTTAACGCTGGGCGCCACCAGCCACTATAGGCAGATGTTTGCCAGTGCACTATAAGAGAACAAGGACGGGGTTCCCCCCCCTCAGAACCAAGATGGTGGTGGCTACATACTTTGCCGCAGCTAAACTGAGCCGCTGCAGGAGAGGAATGCCTGCCTGCATGCAACAAGCAGACCAAAGCTGTGCCGCGTAGCCTTCGCTAAGGATGTAGCATTAGTTTGTTTAGCTAGCCAACAACCTAATCCGTTAAGTAATCCTAAAGCTTTTCCTGCTGCTACAACAGGGGTAAAAAATGACACAGTCCATTGCTGCCCTCTGGACCAAAAATCAAACTGGTCATCACAATCTTTGTCAAAAGCATGTAAGGTTGGCTTAATTCTTGAGGAATATTTATGTTGAAAAATCATGGATGTGTTTGGGGTTAAAAGGGATAATCACCCAAGGCTGCATGGTCCTCCTTTAATATGTGATGGGATGGCAGGCCAAGCCCTATCCCCACAAATTAAAAATACCGCAGGAGGTAAAAGTAATGGAGCATTGGTTGAGTGAGAAATAATCCTGGATGTATAATTACACCTAGTGCTGGCATTTTTATACACAGAGTGATGAGGGGAAACATCCCAAGCCTTAGACTGATTTTTCCCAGAATATTTAAACCTTACACAAAGATCCATTTTCACTGAGCCCAAAAGTTCAAACTCTTGAGGCTCAAGGGGTGCCCGGGAGAGATAAGGGGTCCATTGGTCACAGGCATCAGCATGATTGCTGCTCTGCAACATTGTATTTGCCTGACTCAGCCAAGGCCAATTGCCTAAGGGCAGAACAACAAGGCATGTTGAAAAAGGATTATCAGGGGATGCAGTGGCCAAACACAACGTATCTTGTCCTGTAACATTTGCTAAGGTTACCCAAACATTTGTTTTTGGATGGTTAACAGGCCATGTCTGAGCACTAGAAACAATTCCCAGTAAATACCATAATATTTGGGAAGTCATCATTTATCCTTATTCTCAGTAGCAGTAAGCCACTGCTCTGGAGTAATTTCCAATTGTTCAGGTAGACCAAACTTCTATCAACACACTAGTCGTTGAATTTGTGCATTATTTCTGCTGTGTCTCATTGGATTACATTGACAGCAATTTTCTTGAGATGTACAGTACCACAGTATCCCACATTCAACACATTTGCATTCAACCCAGGCTTGATGATGCCCAGTATGACAAACTAAACAAGGGAAGGAGAGGAGCAGTCCTGCATTAAGTTCTCGCTCAAAGGCAGTAACTATTTGGCTAGGGTCTCTGTGTTCCCAGTCTAAAGCAAGAATAGACTCATGAAATGGGAATTCTGCACTGTATGAACCTCCTCGCGATGTATGGAGTTCTGGTTCTCCTAGACAGGATGACCTATCCCTGTAAACCCTGATATCTCTGGGCAATCCAAACCATTTTGCCAAGGGCATAAGTCTCTCAGAGGTCAAACAGGTGCTGATATGGTGTCGAGGTCCTGTTCACAAGAGCTCTCCTCCGATGTTGGTGTTAAAGGTGAATCCTCAGGTGATGCAGTCAAAAGTTCTCGAAACGGCTTCACATTCTTTGCTGGAATCCACTTAGAACCATTCTGGTTTCACTCAGGCGAGGTGTCCCTCAGGACTTTTGATTTGTATCAAGTGTCGGCTTTGATAGCTTCGGCTGCTTCCCCCAGTGCCTGACAGTGCCTGAGGTATTTCAGCAAGGGACCATTGTGAGGGCCATTTGGCTTGAGAGATAGCTGCAATGTCAACCCTTGTGTCTATGAAGCCAAAAAGTGTTATCTCTTGTCCTTTTAGTGTCAGGGTATGTTGCTCTGGCACGTCTCGGGGTCACCACTTGTGGTTTGGGCTGCTGCGGTCCCCTCTCATTCGGGGGACCACTTTGTCGCTAGCTGATGCTGGGTGTGTCCCCCTTTAGGGACAGGAAGAGAGCAGGCAGACACAGCAGCAGTGAAGGGAAAGAAGAAGTCTACTTTATTTACATTTTCTACTTTTTATACATTTGTACAGAAGTCCAGAGATTGGCTAGAGAGGTCACCACCTCTCAACCTGTGTGGTGGACATGACCATCAATCAATTCTTCCCTCAGAGGAGAAGAATGCAAACATTCCAAGGATAACTTTGTTTACATCAGAAGGCTACATGAGAAAACTTCTGCAGAGGCAGAAAGCTGAAAACATCAGGGCGACATCTCACCCTTTTTACTTTAATTAAAAGAAAAAACAAAAAAAGAAAATGAACATTGTTCAATCTCTGTTCATGAAGGACCATCAGAGTGATTGCTCATGTCCTTGACATCAGAGTCGTCACTCAGTGGTTCCTCCACTGGTTGACCTTCCTTTTTGGTCACAGTGTCCTGCTTCAACATGACAGGATTATTAGAATTTGCAGCACCATTAAGGTGCCTGATGGCATGCAAAGCTTTTGCCAATTGAATTTGCGGGGTTCACCCTGCATTCCCCGTTTTTGTTTTTGAAGAACCAGGCCTGAATGGCACAACGCAGGTTCTTCAGCAAATGAAGCAAATCAAGATTTCTGACACCCTTCAAATTGGAATGACACGACTACTGTGCCATGTCAGCCACAGAAATGAAATCCGTGACCAGATCAAAAGGTTCCTGGGAAAACTTTGGAAATGCCATGACAGCAGCCCTTATTTCAACCAATTGGGCTGATCCATCCTTATGACCTTCCAAAACTTGCCTTTCAAGCATCAATGACCCGTCTTGTCCTTCCCAAACCATCTGTAAAGACAGTGGGTCCTTGCACTGGCTTCTGGGTATTTTTAAAGAATTTTTGCCACTTGCAAGAGCTCATGGCTGGACAGACGACAAGCGACCTGCCCTGAAAATTTTTTCAGAGCATTGGCAGAAAAAAACTGCTTGTGGCAGAAAAAAATTGCTTGCACAGCTCCAGTCAAATTTCTCCCGTAATACCGAGAGTATGAAATCTGCACCCATCAATTGCAAGCACTGTTGCCTGCATTTAATTATCAATCAAGCAATGAGCTCAAACAAAATAATTTTGGCTTTTTTTCGGCTGAAATCGAGAAATTAGCTCAAAAATGTATTTGCCGTCTTTTGCGGCTGATGGGGCAGCATGACCCAGTCCAAAATGTGCAAAGGATTGGACTATTCATCATTCCATTGGCCAGTGATACCTGTGGGATGCAAATGAATCACAAGAAAACAATCATTCAGATTCAAAATGAAAATACTTTTCAGAGGTCTTGTAAAACCTCCATTTCCCAAGAGTTCTTTCAATGCAGAAAACAGGAGTGTTCCAGGGACTGGTTTCCAGATGATCCAGGTCCAACAGCTCCCGAATCAAGTCACGAAGGGTGACGAATTCATCCTGAAAGAAAGTCCATTCCAGATGCCAAACAGCAAAGGAAAGACTTACAATGTCCATTCCAAGGACAGGCAGGGTAAAATCATTTCAGGAACAGTCTCTGACCAGAACAACAGTCCAGTGATACGTGAGGCAGCCCAGTAACTTCAGAACAGCCACCTTCTCATCATCAGGTCTTTGTCCTGGAACAGAAAACTCAGAAACACAAATTAACAAATCTGGTCCTGTCAGGGACAGTGACAGGGGCGGGTGGGTGTGGGGATTGAACTTGCCCAGCAGACCTTCATCGGGTCTGAGGATTGGGAAGACACTCGTGTCTGAGCATGCTTCCCCTTTGGGCTTCTCTGCCTGTTTTCCGAGCCTGACAAAGGCTGGCCATTTATATGAGCCATTGCCTTACAAGCCTCGGCAGTGTGATTTGGCATTCCACACCGTCCACATACAAACGAAGGAAAAAACCCCTTTTTCACTTTTTTCCCTTTTTTCTTGCTGGCCTGAGCATTTGCCCATGTCTGCTTCCCACCCTGCTGGCCCTTGCAGGTTGGCTGCAGGTTGGTAGCTACATGTTTTTTGTGGCCAGCTCCCTGAATGACAGGGAAAGCTTCCAAACGGCTCAGTGAGACAACTTCGTCCACTGAATTCTGTCCCTTAGAATGCACTGGGACAGGGGCGAGATCCTTTCTCGCAGGAACTGCAGAGCTTGCCTCTACCTTAGGGGCATCTGCGCTCGCAGCTCCACCCCGGCTCCGTGCGGGGGGAGAGAGCAGCGCTGGGGGGGGCGTGCGCACCTCGGAGGCAGCCACGCGGGCCCCCGCCTCCACCTTGGAGGCTCCGCTTCGCCTGACCGCGGGGGGAGAATGGAGCAGCGAGGGGGACGTCCCCCGCAGCGCCTCTGCGCTGCCAAGCGTCCCGTTCAAGGACGCGAGGGGATGGGGGGGGGATGTGCCATGGGGGAGATGCCGCGCGTGACTCGCGAACGAGGGAGAATTTCGGAGGGCGACGGGCTCCCAGAGGAGCCTGTTCCGATAGCCCGAAGGCCCAAAGAGCGCCACCCCAGTGCCGAGGTGTTGGAATCCAGGGCATCCCTTTGGATGACCTGGGACCTGAGAAAGGGAGTTTGGACCCTGGACAGGGGGGGTGTGGAGCCGGTCCAGGGGGGTTGGAGACCTTGGCACAGAGCCCAGAAAAACACCGAGTTTGATTTTAGTCCATGGGAGAAGCTTCCAACACTGAGAGAAGAATTAGAAACCTCAAAAGTGTGAAAGTAGTAATTTAGTGCAGCATGGAGTGAGAAATTTTGTAGTTTAGGAATTTTTAGAATAGAGGTGAATGGGGGACAAGATGGAGGATTTGGGGTGTTACCCTAGGTTTTTCTCCTTCTTCATGGTCCTCCATCTTCTGGGGTGGTGATCATACAAAGTAGTTTTAGGCTATTGGATTAGGGTAGAGATGACCCTTGTAGTATAGGTATCACACATTGGTACAAAATAGTAAATAGTGGGCACGTAATTATCTGTATAAAAACTAAGTAACGCCCCATCAGTGGGCAGTCGCGTCGTGTCCCAGCCTCTGTCCGGACCTCGGCTGGGTACGGAGCAAATTGTGAGATACCAAATAATAAACAGCACACGAGAACTGAAAACAAGACCTTGAAGGACTCCGTTTCTTTCTGCGACGCGGCTCAGGGGCTTTTAGAGGGCCAGGGACCTTTTAACATCCTTGAATCTCGGCAAGGAAAAGGACAGAGACAAACCCGAGACCGAGGAGCCCCTTGACTGAACCACGGCAGCACGGGAACCTGGCAACGCCCCCAAGGAAGCTCCGCCGGCAGCTCTGCCGGAGGGGGCTTCGGCCCGCTGTGTGGCAGGCTTCTCAGCCTTGGCTGAGTTCCCAGTGCCCCGCAGAAACTGCGGCTGCGCGGGACGAGAGTTCGGGGGTTCCTCCCTGGGACCCCCGGGACAGCACAAACTTGCGCCGCCCGTTTCCACTGAGTATCTCGTGGAAACATTACAATGCGGACAAACTGCTGTGAGTGTCCGCCCTCCCCGGTCCCAGCGCGCCTTCGGCGCCTTCATCGCCGGGAAGGTGCGGGGGGAGGGGTTGCCTTTCCCCCGCCTCCGCCGCCGCAGCAACAGGGGAGCGGGGCGGGCCGGCTGCGCCGGTCCCGCAGGGCTTCCGCAAGCCCCGTGCGCCTCTGCCCCCTGTCCGCGGCGGGCTGAGGTCGGCGGGGACCCCCGTGGGAGCCCCGCGCCCGCGTTGGCGGGTACGAGCGGAGTCCTCCGCTCCGGGGACCCCGCGCCTGTGCTGGCGGGTGTCCCGCCTGCGAGGAGAGCTCCCTCTTTGCTGCTTCTGTGTGTGGGGGGTTTTGGCGGTCCCGCAGACAGCGGGTCCGCGCGGGAGGGGTCTAAAGCCTCCCCCTCCTCCCCGGCACCCAGCCTGGGAGAGAGCATCAGGCTGGAGCCATCCTGCTCCGAACTGGGAGGCTGCAAGTTACACAGCACTTTTTCCAGCCTTTTCCATGTTGCTAGCAACTTTAAAAAATCCACACTGAAATCCACAGTAAAATATTTGAGCAGATAATCGCCCAAGGCTCTCCACTCGACTGTGGAAAAAATTGCTTGGGCATTACAGTAAAACCCATGCCTTTTAGCAAAATAAAACAATGCCCGAAAGTCCTCTACAGAAACAGAGGCTTGTTTCCTCTCCAGGACCCTAATCCAAAGGTCCACCAGGAGGGAGCCATCTGAGGTAGGGGGAGAATTCATCTCTCACCTTCACCTTCAGATGCATGGCAGTGTGAAGTCATAGACACAGGCTGCAAGCTCCCACTTGTCAGGAGGTCAGCAGATGTGACTCAGACTGCAGTCGGCACTCGTCCAGGGACTTCTGCACTTGTGGTTCGACCGACTGCTCAGGCTGCAGTTCTCACACGTCTCAGGGTCATCAGTTGTTGCTCTGGCACATCTCGGGGTCACCACTTGTGGTTTGGGCTGCTGCGGTCCCCTCTCATTCGGGGGACCACTTTGTCGCTAGCTGAGGCTGGGTGTGTCCCCCTTTAGGGACAGGAAGAGAGCAGGCAGACACAGCAGCAGTGAAGGGAAAGAAGAAGTCTACTTTATTTACATTTTCTACATTTTATACATTTGTACAGAAGTCCAGAGATTGGCTAGAGAGGTCACCACCTCTCAACCTGTGTGGTGGACATGACCATCAATCAATTCTTCCCTCAGAGGAGAAGAATGCAAACATTCCAAGGATACACTTTGTTTACATCAGAAGGCTGTGAGAAAACTTCTGCACAGAGGCAGAAAGCTGAAAACATCAGGGCGACAAGGGTACACCGGCATGTGGGGCATTGTTCTAATATAGGTTGTACCCAGCATACTTGGGGTGTTCCAGTAGGCCCAAACCCCCCGTCGCATTACGTCTGTGAAGGGTACGCTCATGGTTTGGGGAAGTAAAATCAATTGAGCTATTTGAGTCCCCTGGGGCATGGTGCAAGATGGTTGAGGTGTCCAGGCCATTATCATAGTCTCATTGTTAGAGTCAGAGTCAATTATCTCAGGGAGAACAAACAGTCCCATCAAAGAGGTAGATGACCGACCTAAAAGCAATGCATGCATACGCTGCCCTGGTGGTCCGAAAACTCCTGTGGGAAGCAAATGAACAGATGAATCAAGCAACGTTACTTTGACAGAGGTGGCCAAGTCCAGTCTGGCACTCCCTGGTGTGGCAGATTGTAGATCAGTGACAGTCCAGCGAAGGCTGCTTGTGGTGGCTGGGCTGAGGCTTGAGTAGTTCTCTCTGGGGCATTGGCTGGGGCATTTGTGTCTTTGCCTGGTGGGCGAAGCTCTGGTTTCCTGATATTGGACGCCCTTCAAAATCATACTTGGAACGACATTGATTAGCATAACGCCTCCCTTTACGACACTGAGGGCAAATACCAGGAACTTTACATCTGGCCTTCCCCTTTTCAGAACAGTCCTTTTTCAAATGTCCAGATTTCCCGCACCCGAAGCACATTCAGGAGTCCCCATGCGTAATCTTCAAAGCTGCAAAAGCATTAGCTATACCAGTCCCCACAGCTTCATAGGTAACTGCTGCCGTATGCTGAAGCGTCCCGAGGCAATTATATGCCTCTATCATTTCCAGCAAGGTGTGTTCCTCCTTAGGCAAGGACTTAAGCAGTTTTTTACAATTCTCGTTAGCATTTTCAACAGCTAATTTTAAAAGAAACACCTCTCTGGCAATGTCATTCTTCACTTGTCTTTCAAGAGCTAGTTTTAAGCAGTCAATAAATTGCATGCAAGATTCAGTCAGACGCTGCTTTACGTTAGTAAATATTTTTTGGGGCCTTGCAGCGTCGGGAACTTTAAAAATGCAATACACGCAGCGTCAGTAATACCCTCAAGGGCTTCTCTAGAAGTGCGGGCTTGTTCCACAGGGTCCAAGTTTGCCCTTCCTCTGGCCAGGTGATCAGTTGTGAGGGCTGCTAGATTCTGGTTGGCATGCCCCACAAATCTTACAAGCAAAGTTTCTAACCCCTTTTTCCACTGAGCATCCAAAATAGCATCCTGAGTTGGGGTTAATAAATTCGCCAGTCCCTTTAAATCATGAGGGACCATATGGTGAGTTGACAGCGTGGACCATAAAAAATTAGCAAAAAAGGGGGACTCCAGCCCGTGTTTTGTAGCCATGCATTGTAGTTCCTTAATTTCCGAATAAGCGAGGGGTTCCCACTGTGGGTTCTTTCCGCTGGCATCGTGAAGCCTGACTGGTGCAACTATTTTTGCTGTGATATCAAAGTCCCCCTCCTTTAGAGCCTTTTTCTTTTACTTCATCCAGTTATCGTGAGGGTCAGGAGGGAACAGATCAGTCTTATAATCTGAATCTATGGGTCCCAGATCGAAGGGGTCTCCCTCCCCCTCACTGCTAGAGCTGCCATTGTCAATATAGGCTGCTAATGACTGTGAGACAGGATGCCTTCCTCTCCTTTGTTTGGGCTGAGGGGTGGTTGATGGCTGCAGCAGCTCTTCACTATCAGTGGCGCCAGTTTCAGGTGGGCTGGGAGAGACAGGGCAGGGTAGGGGCCCAGCAGTATCCGCAGAAGATACAGCCTGAGACTGCTCTTGCTTTTTCAATGTCTCAAGGATCACTCTCCAAGATGGGAGCATACACATTGCCAGCTCATGTCCTGTAGTAGCTAAATCATAAAGATTCACCCCCACATCATCCCAAACAGCAGTTTATAAAAACAGAGGAGGCAGTTACATCAGGACACTTAACAGCTACCCATTTTAGAATAAGTTTCAAGTCCAGCTTTGGCAAGGTTTTGCCATGTTTCGCAAGCAAAGCAAGCATTAGCTTAAAAATGCCTTTCTCTTCGTTAGAAATACTTTGTCCCATGTTCCTCCAGCTCACCTCCTTCTCTGTGGAGGGATTGCTTCGGGCCCGCTCCTGGTTGTCTCACTAGCATTTCCAGTTCCAGAGGGCTCGCCAATTGCAGCCAAGTAGGCTGTTCCTTGCTCCTCACACAGGGGCACCAATTATCAGTGATTGAGAGATGGGGACATTCCGAGTTCTGATCAGAAGCCCCATTTATTGAGCATACAAGGTGTTTATATAGGGTTTTTATTGTATGGCACTTATATAGCATTCTATTTTTGGTAACAATTCTCATTGGTTATACATTCTTTATGACATCATTTACATGGTAATCTTTATAAAGTTTTACAACATGTTTTTTGCTCACTTCTACCCAAGGAGCCTTTATCTGTGTCTGTCTCCCACAGTTTCTGCTTGATCAGGCCTAAGATACCAGGCTCCTTTATAAGTTCTGTTGTACTCTGTTTCAATCCCTAAACTAGCTTTAACAGTTGGTACTGCCTCTACCAACTGATCTACTGTTACCAGCAAAAATTTCCACTGTTGCACATGAGGGAGTTCAGTAAAATCTATTTGGATACTTTGAAAGGGTCCTAAGGCTAATTCATTACCTCCTCGACACGCTCCCTTTATTACCTTTCTGTTTACTTTCTGGCATATCCCACATCTTTCAGTTATTTTTTTAGCTATTCCAAAGATTCCCATACAACCCAAATTTCTCAGGAACTGATCACTTAGTGCTTGAGTACCCCAATGAGTCTTGTGTATATTTTCTAATATTTTCCTGGTCAGTGGTTTATTCAACAATTGTCTCCCATCCGGTAACACCCACTTCCCTTTATTGTCTTTTTCTGCTCCTATTTCAAGGAGTTTCTTTTCTTCTGTTTCACTGAATACTGCTGATAAAAACAGGGCTTGTGCCTTTATTAATATACAGCTCTTTTATTGAAAAGATCAGCTTTATGGGTAGTGTTCATCTGCAGTGCCACAGCAGCCCAGAGTTCTCAAGGACAATGCAAGGAAGGCCAGACCTATTGCTAGATCACATGCCCTCTATCCTGGTCCTCACGGGAATACCAGAAGATAGTTGTTTGGGTCAGCCTCTTCTCTCATCCCCACATCAGGCTTGTTCTTTGTAGGTCACGGTGATTCTTCAAATTCAGCTCAGGGGTGTATCTCCTTCTTCTTTTGTCAGGGTATCGTCTGGGTCCCTCTCACGGTAACGAATTTCATTTTTGGGGCATTTGTTCCAAGGATTATTCTCCCAAGATGCCAAGGGTCGGGGCTTATTAGCCTATGCCATCCCTAGGGTCAGCCTCCAAAGCTCTGGGAAGGTACATTTCTATAACAAAAGAACGACAATTAGCCAGGTATTTTAAACTTGTTTAGTTAGCAGTTTGTGTAACCCCACACTGGCAGGACAGTTGCCAAGCAACAGAGTGCCTGCTCTGTGGGATGCCCATAGCCCGGGCCTGCCTGTCATTCCCCTGTGAGAAATGGGAGGGACAGCCCCCCCCCCCTTTTTTTTTTTTTNTTTTTTTTTTTTTAACTGAGGGTTTGTTCATAACACTGGTATATCCCAGATTTCTTCTGTGGGGGTTAGGATCATCATTAGTTTCTACTCTCCTGACTCCACTGCATTTTTAGCCTCTAAGTCTGCTAAGTTGTTTGCTCATATTTCTAGGGTGGTCCCTTTCTGGTGTCCCCGAACATGCACAGCAGCAATTTCCTCTGGCAATTGTAACACTTCTAATACTTCTGAAATAAACCTTTCATGAACTGTTATAAACGAGGTGAGCCAAATTGTAATAATAAAAATAAAATTTATTTTTGTGTGACAGTGAGTACAGAAACGAATCAAAAAAATCACAGCCACGATAAAGACCAATTCGATCCTGGGAATCGAACGGGGGTGAATGTGAGACAGGCCTCTAACGCACCTTGCCTCCCCTTCATTCACCCAAATCCCATCACCAAAGGTCCAGTTTTTATACTTTTTAGTTCCCCCGAGGCAGGGTTTTCTTTTTGTCCAGTTGTCTGAGTATTGATATTCATTGTTCTCCTTTTGGGATTCTGATTTTTCTGAGTGGGTTTTCAGGGAAGCAGAATAGATGTCTGGGCGACCAATTGGGAAAGCAGAAAAGATGTCTGGGTGACCATTGCAGACTATATTCAGTTTCTCTCGGGAAGATGTCTTCGGTAGTTAAGCATGCCTGCTGGTTCATTTCCAGAGGAGCCACATCCATTCATGTGCTGATTGCCTAAATCTTCCCCCATTCTACCCCTCCTGGTCCTGGAGTTTCTTGGTGAATTGCTCTTCCCTGCTTTTAAATCCTTTATTTCTCAGACACAAATTAATACACGGAGGTTATTTATAACAAATCCCCCCTCTTTTTAGATGCTTGTATTAATTTGGGCCCATGGGTGAATTGGTTGCATCAAGGAAACCTTCCTACTTACTTCTAAAAAATAAAAATGTTCCTTTTCACCAAGAAGAAACACAAAAGTTAAAGGTTATATATTTTCCCATCTGTCAGACCCTTCTTCATTGTTTTGGGAGGTTTCACAATAGTTTTCATAATTTTTAATAATTTTTTTTTCTTTCTTTCTTTAAGGGTAATGATTCTGAAGCCAGGGGTTGGCTGCCTTTCTCTGACGCTAGCTTGGGGTTGGTTCATTTTAAAGCATACAATTCACACGCTTGGGCTGACCAGCTGGGGGGTAACCTTTTCTTTTCTAAGGTTACTAATTTCTCATCTACTATGGCATACCCTGACATTCGCTGCCTCTGAATTATCCTCGAGGGTCCATTGATGTATAATCGCTTCCCCCTTGAAGGGGTTGGTCTGTCAGATCTTCTCTCACTTTGGTCTGATAATTTATGATTTCTAAACAATCATGCACTAGTTCTTCTACTGATTTTCCATACAAAAATTGGGCAGGATTAAGGTATTTATCTGTAATTAGTTCCAGATCATCTTTATCTATTCGAATTGCTATATATTTTAGCACTCAAGAATCAGCGAGCCATTTCTCAGCTTTTTGATTCAGAATATTTCTAACTGCCTGAGAGGTGTGCACTTTTAGTCTCCCTCCAAAAGTTAATTTTCTGCTTTCTTCTACTAGTAAGGCAGTGGCAGCTACAGCCTGGATACAGGTAGGCCACCCCCTACTAACAGGGTCTAACAACTTTGACAGATAAGCCACTGGTTTCTTGGCCCCCTGCCATTCTTGCGCTAGGACTCCATGGGCTACCCCATTTTCCACATCTAGAAACAGGTAAAAAGGTTTATCTAAAGCAGGGAGACTTAGAGCAGGTGTACTGATCAATTTTTGTTTTAAACTTTCAAATCTCTGTTCATCTTCTTCTCCCCACGCATTTTCATCTTTCACTAATTTTTCATACAGGAATTTAACAGCCTGGGTGTACCCTTCTATCCATATCCTACAATATCCCAAGAGGCCTAAAAGTTTTTAAATTTCCTTTTTAGTTTTCGGCTGGGGAAGTGAGGTTATTCCCATAATCCTTTCAGGATTCAATCGCCGGGTCTCTTGGCTTATTATATGCCCTAAGTATTTTACTTTATTCTCCACAAATTGAAGTTTTCCTTTCAATACTCGGAGCCCATGGTTTCCCAAGAAGTTTAGTAACGATATGGTGAATTCTCGGACTTTGTCCTCATCCTCGCCTGAGAGAAGTAAATCATCAACATACTGGGCAAGTTTTGCTGCTGATACCCTGGGGAAACATTGCAGTATCTCTTCCAAGGCTTGTCCAAACAGATTAGAGGATTCAATAAATCCTTGGGGTAATTTGGTCCATCTGAATTGTTGCTTTCTCCCTGTACCGGGATCTTCCCATTCGAAAGCAAATATATCTCTGCTTTCTTCTGCTAGGGGACAAGCCCAAAAGGCATCTTTGAGGTCTATTACACTAAACCACCGATGCGATGGGGGAATTTTGCTTAATAGTGTATAAGGATTGGGTACTACTGGATATCAATCTATAGTTCTTTTATTTACTTCTCTCGGGTCTTGGACAAGTCTGTACATCCTATTTGATTTCTTTACTGGTAATATAGGGGTATTGTGGGGAGATATGCACGGTTCTCAAGTTCCATCTTTAATCAGTTCTTGAATTACTGCCTGCCACCCATTGCTCCCTTCTAAAGAGAGTGGGTATTGCCGTATTCGAATTGGGCAATCCACATTAGTTATTTTGATCACTATAAGGGTTATGTTTAATCTGCCCCTATTTACAGGCTTGGCCCAAATGACTTCCCCAATTTATTTCTCCTCTTCCTCTTTTAATTGGAGGAGTTTGGCTACCATTTTCTCTCCTTCTGGAACTACCCCGATACCTAACTGCACTTTGTCCTGGTTTAGGGCAAAAACAAGCAACAATAAAACCAAACAAAATCCAAGCAAGCAAAACAAAAATTAACTGAGGACTATCTGGGGTGTGTGTGTGTGTTTAGGTGCATATGACAAAAGACAGTGTAGATAAGGATAAAAAGGAACATGGCCTAAAACCTTAACAGCCCTCAAACTTAACAGTACTTCTGAAGCAAGGGACTTAGGAGTTAAAGGATGATTTGCAAGGAGCAGCTGACTAAACAATGTATATTGCTTGCTTAACATTTGCTGTGTTTGCAAAAGCAGGATAGGAGGATGTACGCTATTGTGAAAAAGAAGAAACCGTGACTTAGTTCCTGATGTTTGGACCCCTAAACGGGCCAAGATCAGCCTTGAGGCTTAGACNCGCTAAAGAGATCCAGTTTCTGGGAGTCAAGTGGCAAGATGGATGTCGCCAGATCCCCACAGAGGTCATCAATAAGATCACCGCCATGTCTCCACCCACCAACAAGAAGGAAACACAAGCTTTCCTAGGGGCCATAGGCTTTTGGAGAATGCACATTCCCGAGTATAGCCAGATTGTGAGCCCTCTGTACCTGGTTACCCGCAAAAAGAATGATTTCCACTGGGGCCCAGAACAACAACACGCCTTTGCCCAGATCAAGCAGAAAATCGCTCATGTGGTAGCCCTTGGCCCAGTCAGGACAGGACCAGAAGTAAAGAACGTGCTCTACTCTGTAGCCAGGAGCCATGGTCTGTCCTGGAGTATTTGGCAGAAAGTGCCTGGTGAGACTCGAGGCCAGCCACTGAGATTCTGGAGCCAAAGCTACAGAGGGTCCGAAGCCAATTACACTCCCATGGAAAAGGAGATCTTGGCCGCCTATGAAGGACTTCAAGCCACCTCAGAGGTTAATTGGCACTGAAGCACAACTCCTCCTGGCACCCTGACTACCGGTGCTGGGGTGGATGTTTAAAGAAAAGGTTCCCTCTACCCACCACGCCACTGATGCCACATAGAGCAAATAGATCACCCTCATCACCCAGCGTGCCCGTATTAGAAACCCGAATCGCCCTGGGATTCTGGAAGTGATCACCAACTGGTTGGAAGCTGAAAACTTCAGTCTCACCGACGAAGAAAAACAAGAGCAAGTAACCCAGGCTGAAGAAGCTCCACCGTATAACCAATTGCCAGCAGAAGAAACACGCTACGCTCTTTTCACGGACGGTTCCTGTGGCATAGTAGAGATGAACCGGAAGTGGAAAGCAGCTGTATGGAGCCCCACAAGACAGATTGCACAAGCCACTGAAGGAGAAGGTGGGTCAAGGCAGCTTGCTGAACTGGGTGGGATGTGGAGCACTGTCTTGGGTGTGCCAGTGATTTGTGGCCCCTGCAGGGGCTGGGCTTCAGGCCCTGGCAGGGTGGGGTGTGTGGAGCAGGGCACTCGACTTGCCCCTTTCCCCACACATGCACCTGAAATGTATTGAGCCAGCAATCCTTCCAGTCTCTCATATACCTTCTGTCTTCCTGCCTGGCCTGGTTACTTGGGTTGTTGAGCAGTCAATATATGAGAATAAAACTGACATTTGATATAAAAGAGTATACCAAAGTACTGCTAGCATTTCAGGCATGCTTCTTGTTTGGTTTCTCAAATAATTTTTTTTAGCAACTGAAAGCAAAGACAGAAAAAAAAGTTTATTTTATGCAAAGCATGCAATAGAACAAAATAAAAGCCCCAAGATTCACACCATGTGCCTGAGAGCATTGTTCAAATGCTTCTTGAACTCAGACTTGGTACCATGACCACTGCCCTGGGGAGCCTGTTCCAGTGCCCAACCACCCTCTGGGTGAAAACCTTTTCCTAATATCCAACCTAAACCTCCCCTGTCAGGGTTTCATTCCATTCCTTTGGGTCCTGTCACTTGTCACCAGAGATAGATGATCAGTGCCTGCCCCTTAACTTCCTCTCATGAGGAAGCTGTAGACAGCAATGAGGTCTCCCCTCAGTCTCCTCTTCTACAGGCTGAACAAACCAAGTGATGTCAGCTGCTCCTTGTATGGCTTCCCCTCTAAGCCTGTCACCATCTTTGCTGCCCTCCCTTGAACACTAATAGCTTTATATTCTTCTTATGTTGTGGTGCCCCAAACTGCACACAGTACTTGAGGTGAGGCTGCACCAGTGCAGAGGAGAGCAGGACAATCACCTCCCTTGATTGGCTGGTGATGTTGAGGCCTAAAGATTTTTAGCTTTTTTCATATATTTGTAGCTTTTTAGATTTTTAATATTTTTAATATAATTTAATTTTTAATATATAGGTGCATAGTTTCTAGTACTTTTCTTGCCCTTTCTCACATTTTAGAACAATAAGCTAACCTTTCCTAACACATTGTGTCACACTCTTGAAATTCTGTTTAGTCTTATTCTCAAGAAGAGAATTTCTATCAAGGACATTTTGTTTTAAACCAGCACCCAAGAGACATAAGATATAGGGCAAAGAACCTCCTGGACCAACTCCAAAGGGCAGACTCAATCATGGGTTGCTGAGGCAACTGATCTCCTGTTGGATGTACTTGCCAGATATATTAATTAATTAACCTTAGAAAAAAATGCAGAAATCTGATACCACATGTGCGCATAGCTATATTTGTGCACCTGGGGTGGTGAATTACCCCTCCTTTCTAGGCTGCAGTGTGATCTGAGAAATGCTTGTTAGGCTTTGGCCTTGAAAACAGCACCTTGGCTCAGCTCTTCTTGAGCTTATCAGAAACACTGTCTTGCTCCCAGGAACTGATTTTATCTAACAAGCTTCTGTTTTCCTTATGAACAACATTGGAAAATATTCATCTTGCCTGAATGGCATAACATTCCTGTTCTCACACTTTCAAAGAAAGTGCAGACCCAAACTTTGGCTAGGATGGAACACTGCTATAACTAAAGCCCACTCTCTTGTGACCCTATAAACAGTGTTCCAATGTGAGACCCTTTTGAGCTCTCCTGGAACCACAGTGGGCTGGGACCAGCAACCTCCCTCTGAGGGGAGACCTCTCAGAGCCAGAAAATTCTCAGGTTTGCTATACTTGGTGGATCATCGAAAAATTATGTGTCCTGGGCCAATATCCTCACTCCTCGAGGCCTGATCCTTTGCCCATTGGGGGATGCAAAAGCATCCAAAGTGAGTATTTCACTGACCTCTGAGGGGAATTTTTCACAGGTGCCTTGCTTGCACTGACTCTGTCTAGGTGCATAAATGTGTGCATATGCTATATAGAAATGCTGCTTTCTTAGATGTTTAAGTACCTTAAATACCTAAGTAAGTTAGGCCTATAATTAAGGTTAAGTTATAGTTATAAGCTAAGTTAAATGCTACTAAGTGTTGTTCTTTTACTAAGTTGCTAAGTTCGACATAGAAGTTAGGTTAAGTGCTGTTAAGTCTTATTCTTCTGTTAAATTGTTAAGGTTACATTAGCAATTAAGTTGTAAGTTAGGTATAAGTTAAGTGTTTTTCCTCTCTTGAATTGTTAGACTTAAGGTATAAGTTAAGTTGAAGTGATATGCAGAAAACTCCACAACTCATGAAAGTTGTAAAGTAGGTATGTTTTTATTCAGCGCTGAGATGCATGGGGGTAGCTCCTCCAAAGGCATGCGCACTGTTAGCAACACCCAGCCTTCCATTTATTCTCTAGAATATTACATATGCATTAAGTTTCACAATACCCCTATACATATTCATTACCTAGCCCCGCCTAGCCTCCCTTCAGATGAGCTTAACGTCCTTCTGCGCTTGCACAGTGCTCTCTGGTGGTGTCTTGGTTTAGAAAGACAGGTATCTGCCAGGGA
>VZDJ01001507.1:0-17656 GCA_008694505.1 Cyanoderma ruficeps | reverse complement strand
CTGCCATTCCAGGAGGACTCACTTTTGGACTGCTTTCGACACCCTGACTAACAAGGTTGTAGCTTTGACCCTGTCAGGGCTTTCCAAAATTGTTGTTTGTTTGTTTGCTGGTTTAGTGGGGTGGTTTTGTTGTTTTTTTTTTTCTTTTCTACCACATTTGTATTCTTATATTCTTAGTAAAAAGCTGTTATTCCTACTCCCAAATCCTTGCCTGAGAGCCGTTAATTGCAAAATTAGAACTTGGTGGGGGATGAGGGGTTTACATCCTCTATTCTAAGGGGAACCCCAGTTTCCCTGGCAGATACCTGTCTTTCTAAACCAAGACAGGGGACTACATATTAAGGGGGACTTGTAGTAGGCAAATTGGGAAGTCTGTACCTTCCAAGTACCTCAGCCAATGAGGAAAGGGAGAGGGTGTATTGCAGCCAGGAAGTTAGGATAAAAGAAGGCGACTTGCTTCAACAAATTGAGAGAGATCCCATTGGACATGTACCTGATGGACTCTCTCCATTTGTTCAAATAAAGTTAATTTTACAGGACTCCTCTGTCTCCTTTGTGGACATTAACCTCTAGTGACATGAATTTTTCCACATACACTCAATGCCATGGTTCTTTGCCCAAGAGCTTATGAAGTTATTTCAAAAATGAGTCCCATTGTCTGATTCAATTCTTTCTGGTGTACCATGTAGCTACAAAATGGGCCTCTCAAGGCCTAAGATGGTGTTTTGAGCAGTGGCATGGTTTAGTGTTTCCAGCCAGCCAGTCGTTGCCTCTACCAATGTAAGTATGTAGTTCTTTGCCTTGGCAGTTGTCCAAAATAGACAATTTGCCAAGCCTCACCATATCAAAAACCCAGTCATGTCCCTCTGTTCCAAGGAGATTTTACTCATCTGGATTGCTTGATTGCAGCAAGTTTCACATTCATGGGTGACCTGTGGGATAGCCTCCATGGTCAGGTCCACCCCTCGATCATGAGCCCATCTGTAGGTTGCATCTTTTCCTAGATGTCCTGATGTTTCATGGGCCCATAGGGCTATAAATAGTTCACACTTTGGCTTCCAGTCTAAGTCTACCTGAGCTATTTCAATTTTGGCAGCCGTATTTACCTGTTCATTGTTTCAAGATCCCTCAGTGGCATGGCTTTTGGGCATGTAAGCATCTACATGACGTTCCTTCAGAGCCATGTTTTCTACCTGTGCAGTGATGTCCTGCCATAATGAAGCAACCCATATGGGTTTACCCCTGTGTAGCCAATTGGTCTTCTTCCATTGCTGTAACTACCTTCATAGGGCATTAGCCACCATCCAGGAGCCAGTATAGAGACAGGGTACAGGCCACTTTTCTTGTTCAGCAATCTTTGAGGGCTAGTTGGATGGCTTTCACCTCTGCAAATTGGCTTGACTTGCCTTCTTCAACAGCTTCAATGACTTGCCATGTGGAACTTTGTCCTAGGGTGACTATGATGTTTGTATCCCCAATCGTCTGTTGGGTTTGTGCTGTATATTGAGTTCTGTGCCTTTAAGACTGGTTCTGAGAGCGAAGCAGGGAAAGACGAAGCAGGCAGTTTGTTTTGAAAAACAGTGTTCATTCCTCTGCATTTTTGTTTTCCTCTGGACTCTGTGTGTTCGTCTGAGGCATGGACAGCAGTGGGACAGAGATCTTTTTTTTTTTTTTGCTTTTGGTTAGTTTAGCTAGCTGAGGCAAAGAGGCTTCCTGGACTGTTGTGGGGTTTTTTTCCCCTTTTTCTTGGGACTGTTTAAACCTGCTCTGGACTGAAAAAACCCAGAAGAGCACCGGGGAGCTGGCACCTGCCGCCCACCAGGGCCTGGACCTCCAGAGGGATGAATAAGGGACTGACTGAGCCGAACTACATCCACGGCAAGGACTTTCTCAATTTGCCATCTCACTCCAGAACGAGAGGTTTTATTGTTTCATAATATTCATTCTTTATGCTTGTGACATTTTGTTAAATAAATAGTTTTCTCCGAGGAAGTTCTTTTCCTGGACTGGCTGGGGGGAGGGGCTGTTTGGGTTTGCTCTTCAGAGGAACCCTATTTCAGTGTTTTTCTCCCAAATTTGCCCTAAACCAGGACATACATCAGCTTTCCACCTCTGATGGTTGAAGTTCTAACATGTCTGGTACAGCAGCACTCAGAGGTGGTATGACTTCATTCAGCCCATTATAGTCTACTGTCAGCATCCATTCTCCATTAGACTTTTACACTGGCCATATGGCTGTGTTAAAGTGTGAGCAGGTCCTGCTGATAATTCCTTGGCTCTCCAGTCAACAAATTAGTTTATGGATGGGAATTATGGAGTCTTTTTGATGTGATATTGGTGCCAGAACACTGTCCTGGTAGCAGTTGGCACTTGCTGGTTTACAGCTTGCAGGAATCTTACAATGAAGGTATCTTCTGTGGCCAGGCAGGGTGGATAACTCTTTGATTTTCTCTGTATTCAGAGTAGCTACACCAAAAGTCCATAGAAACCCCTTTGGATCCTTAAAGTACCTTCTCCTGAGGTAGTCAATGCCAAGGATACAAGGGACCTCAGGATGAGTCACAATGGGGTGCTTTTCCCACTTGTCCCTTGTTAAGCTCACCTCAGCCCCTAATACAGAAAAGTCCTGGCATCCCTCATCACTCCAGAAATTCAGATGGTCTCTGCACTCCTGTGCCTTGATGGCATCAGTGTACGCTGTGCACCAGTATCTACTAAAGCTTTATATTTCTGTGGATCTGATGTGCCAGGCCATCAAATCCACACAGTCCAGTATGCCCGGTCATCTCTTTCCTCCTCCTCTTCCTGGTCAGAGTATTCAGTCTGACCTTTGCAATGCCATATCAGAAGTCCCCTCACCAGGGTTAAAGGAAGTGATTTCAGTTTTTTTATGTCTGGGAGACTGCTGATTGCCTTCTTGTCTGCAGCAACTACACTGACAGCTTTATTGAGTCCCCCCTTCCTAACAGCTCTCTTCTCTCTCAGTTCATGAATACGGGCTTCCAGCTTAAAGGTGAGTTTACCATTCCACTTCCTCATATCCTTCCCCTGGTCACACAGAAAGAACCGGAGTTCTGAAATTAAGAATTTAATCCAACAGCAAAAGACTGTTAGATCAAACATTCCTTTACTGCATCTCTGACAGAGCTGGAGACGTGTTGGAAATTTTGCACCATAAACATGTCCAATGAGACAACAATTTCCGGAGGTTTAAATGCACTGTCATTCAAGACCTCTCCAAAGCCCTCTCCCAGAGTCTGCCCATTTTCTTGCATCATAGATGCAGTCTCAAAGGCCACCCACTGTTCTTTTATGAATCGAGGCTGCCATCTAGTGTCCGTTTTCCGATATTATTTCGAGGGGGACGAGTGCTTCATCCTCTAGCATCTTCATCACTTAACCTTTAAATGACCTTTTATATTGGCAACTTCCAACACATGCAAAGTCCACTTCTGCTGAGTCTCAGTTTTCTTATATTAGTGTTCTAATTACTACTAAGACACTGCATTTATCTTTAGTTAAAAAATAACCCCAAACCCTTCTTACCTAAACAGTTCTTTATTGAATTTGTTTCCCTAGCTAAACAATCTCCTATTGATTAAGTTTTCTGGGGTGTATAGGCCTCTGCAGTTACTCCTTGCAGGTGCAGACAGTTACTCTTTCATTTTCTCAGGGTTTCTATCTTATTCTACTGACACTAAGTTAAACATAGGTTTAAACCAAGAACAGCTAAGATTACAAAGTCCTAAAAAAACCATAAATTCCTTAGCTAACTAAAGCACAGCTCCTTGCCAAATTCAGGGGGCCACAAGATTCTTGGCTAAATAAGAGATAACTCCTTTTCACTTTGCCACATGGCCTGCACTTAGGGCTTGGGCTTCCTTTCCCTCTGACCAGGGCAGGAGAGGACTGTGGCAGGACATGTCCTCCCCCTGTCTACCACAGATGGTTAGTGCATAAGGAGATAATCCAGGCTGAAGAGCCAGCAAGGGGTCATCTCTGGCACCAAAAGGGCTCAAGCCCCCAGCTAAGAATCAACATCTTAAACATCTTAGTCTGGAGAGCAGATCTGGGAAGAGATAAAGGAAATATTCTTGACTGAGAGACACTGTTTTACAAACTATAAAAGACACGAGTTATCATGGAGGCAGAAGCCTTCTACACACACACCCTGAAAGTGTTCAAGACTTCTCCCTGGAGTTTGGATGCAAATCTGTGGTTACTTCCCTGGGGACTGAAGGAAAGGATCTCGATGTGCGCCTCACCAACAACTGGATGGTAAGATACATTGAATCCTAAGTTACATTATTTCTTCACTAGCTGTAAAATTAGTGGTACCTTTAACCTTGCACTGTATGTAACTACTAGTAGTCTCTTTCTGTCCTTATTCCTGTGTAGTAGATAGTTTGTTTTAGGTCTTATGTCTGTTAGTTTTATATCTATTAACTAAATAATTCATTCTATAATAGACAAAATCAGCCATTATTAAAGAACTTGTGAATGAGAGTGGGTTTTGGGGTGCTGCCCAACTCAATAAAGCTACTGCCTACTGCCAGAGGCCTGGGCAAAAGGCAGGGACTTATCTAAACCCCCACATCCACTGGTAACAAGGACTGATCTCTTGGGCTGCCCCTGACAGCTGAGGTGCTGGCCCATAGGGATGAGGAAGTACCCAGAATTTCTTCTATGATTCACAGCCAGGACGATGCCACCTCTACAGCTGGTGTATTCATTTGCGGGTAATACATTGCTACCAAGCTGCTGGAATATGATGCAAGGATGCTTTGAACCACCTTCCATCACATGGCCGTTATGCAAGGGACATCCTCTGGATCTTTAGGGACATTATTGTAGAAGTGACTGATGTCCAGCCTTAACATCTGCATGAGAAAGTGCATACCAAAGGATCATGACCAGTCATAAATACCTATGTGAGAATGTTTTAATTAGCAATTCAAATACAAGTTGCTGGGGAATGTGTGGGGATTATATGAGTGTTTTCGATAAGAGCGAGAAATATCTGCTCTTCTATTTGTTTTTGTGTTGCTTCCTCACCTATTCACTCGGCTGCATAGCTTTGATCCTAAACTTGTAAACAGAAAAAACATATAAAATACTCCAGTGTGCTTAATAAAGCGATTCTGTTACACCATAAGAGTATCTGTGATTTCACTCACTACCATTACCACTTTTTAGATCACTATTGACTATTTCTAGCACTGATTCTTTAAAGTACTGGATACCTTCATCTGCAGCGGTTCACTTCCCTGGGGAGTTCACAAAATCTTCCTTAAATGGATATCATGCCCTCATGCTTGAGAGGAGCCATCTCCAAAGGCTGCAAATTGCTCCTTCTTTTCCAATTCCTCTCTCAATTTCCTGATCTTTAGCGAGGGATTCCAGCTGTTTGGCTTCATGACCTTCTAATTGCTGACTGTCAGCCCCATTATCCCAGTATTGAAGCAGCCAGGCAGAAATCCACTCACCTGGCTAGTGGCTGTAATCTTTTCACAACTCTCCGAGTTCTGATGAGGTCAGGGACTGAGTAACTTTGGTTTCCTGTTTGATTTGCCTCACTTAATTTCTTTGTTGAAGGACCTGCTTCTTGATCTAACTCTTCTTCTTCGTCCTTCTCCTTCGTCATCCTTCTCCTTCTTCCTCCCTTACTAATTGATGGTATGCGCCTGTAACTTGCCTTGTCCATGTTTTATTTGTCACTACTTGGGCAATTACTGTAGTTGCTGTGGTTTGAGTCCCTATCTCAGCCATAGGGCCTCAAATGCAGTTTGGGTCCCTGCCTCAGCCACACTCCTCTGAGAGCACTGAACTGCGGCTCAAGAGGCACAGGCCAGGCCCCCGTACAGGGCGAGAAGCTGCTGGGTTTCATCGGGTTAGGCAAGGCACCCTTCTATCAGGTGACGCGGCAGTTTGCCAGGGTTCATTGCCTGTTCAGCTGTTAAGTCCCCGGCAATGGGAGGTGATAACCACTCTAGGAACCTGCCCAAATCCTTCCACACACACTGCCATCCAGCGACCAGCCGCTTCAGGGCACATTTCAGTATCTCCTCACCTACAGTTTGTTTTCTCTTATACCAGGATGACACCAGATTCCACAAACCCCATAGTGGGACAACAGTATTAGTAAATAGTATTAATAGTATTTAACAGCTTACATAAGGACGAGCAATGACCATTATAAAACCATCCACATCAATCCGGGGTAGGGAGAGGGAGATGTATTCCCTCATCATCCCTAGAAGATAGCTCCTGCAGCATAACAAGGCCATCAGTGTAAAGGCAAAGCACAGAGCCATTGTTTGTATTACCATGTTCCCAAACTCAATACAACAAAGACATAAGCAGTGCACCTTACAAAGTCCATGTCCTGCACAGGAGCTTGCTATTTAATAACTACTATTACTATAGCATGCAAGTGGCAGGAAAATTAATCCACAAACACCAGAGGTTTATGTCCAAAAGGAGACAGAGGAGTCCTGTTACTTTATTCGAATAAAGGGAGGCATCATGGGCATTTCCCATGTGGTCTCTCAAATTGTTAGAGGACACAGCCTCCTTTTTATCCTAATTTCCCAGCTGCATTTCCCTTTCTCTTTCCCCATTGGCTGAGGTACTTGAGAGCTACAGACTTCCCAAAATGCCTAATACCTAAGGCATCCTTCTAATGTATACCCCCCCTTTTTTTCTTTTCCTTGTGTCAATCAGTGGAATTCCTATGGAATTTATGGTTCCCGCATTGTTTCTTTTGTCTCTCAGTATTTAACTTTATCAGCAGACCCACAGTTTGTAAAGACAAATCTATCTCATTCCTTTCAATCAGTGGAATCCTTACCATTGTTTCTTTTATCTCCCAACATCTAGTTGTCCTAGGGTGCCTTTATGATGCTGTATTGTATCCCCCTACCCTCTTCTTTATGCCAGATATGAATCCTGTGCCTTTAAGAGCAAAGAGGGGGTAGAAGCGGTGGAATGCTTTCGATGTGCAGTTTGTGTGCAGAGCTTCCTTCTGCCCCCGGATTCCTCTCAGCTGTGTTGTCTGCTGCATGACTAGCGGGAGGTTTTTTTCTTTGTTTTTAGCTATTTTTTTCTGGTTAACTGAGGCAAAAAAGTTTTCCTGGGACTGTGGCTTCTTCTTCTTATGGAACTGTTCAGCTTTTCTCCGGTCCAAGACACCAGAACATCGCCTGTGGGGTCTTCTATGACCATGGCCCAGAAGCTGACTGGACTCAGAAAAGGACTGAGCCACACCTACAGAAAGAACTCTGAAATACTATCTCTTCAGAACAGCAAGAAGTTTTATTATTTAACATTATTCATTCTTTTTTTTTCATGCCTGTGAGCAACCTGCTTGTTAAATAGACAGTTTTTTTCCATTTTCTACAAGGGAATTTTTTTTCCAAACCTTGTGTGGGGGAGGGGTTGCTGAAATCTGCCTTCTTCAGAGGAGACATCCTTTCAAGACATTTCCTCCCAAATTTATCTCAAACCAAGGCACTAGTTTTATCTACCAGTGGACCCACAGCTTGTAAAGACAAATCTCTCATTCCTTTCACAAGATACATAACTGCCATTGTCTCAGCCCACACTGGGTGCTAAAAAGGACTCAGGTGAGTTGACCATGGGTGGATGCCAGATGCCCACCAAGCCTCTCTATTACTCCCCCTTCTCAGCTGGACAGGGGAGAGAAAATAATAAGAAAAAAAACTAGTAGGCACTTTACTAAAGAAAAAAGCAAAAATTTGCACCCACATAAGCAAAAAGGAAAAAAAAAGGGGGGGGTTCTGCACCCCATGGAAAAATGACCCACATTGCAGCAGTTTGTGGAGAATTGTTGCCCATGGGATGGACTCACATTGGGGAAGTTCATGAAGAACTGTGTCCCATGGGAGGGACCCCACGCTGGAGCAAGGAACTGAATCCTCTCCCTGAGCAGCAGCAGAAACAATGTGAAGCTATTTCTTGCTGGAGGGAAGACTTCGCACAGCCAATATGGTTGATAAGCAAGCTTCGTTTATTGATTACACAGCACATCTTATATAAGACTACTTCTTTAGTAGGCACATTTGGCACAACCTAATTGGATATTAGTTAAAAGTTACATTAGCATAAGTTCCTGTTTTTCTCTCTCTTTCTCCTTCCTTATCTTCTTAGCCCAAGCATCCTGTTATTGTACAACAGCTTATCTCAAGGATACACTATCTTTCTCGATTCAGCATAATTCACTCATGTCTATGTGGTCTTGATCACGTAGCCATTTTCCACAGGTGAAACTGACTGGAAATCATGGGTTTTGTCTCTATGTTGTTTGTGGGAAAGTAAACAGTTTGCGGGGGAAAGGAAGAGTATTTTGAAAGTTTCATTTTGATTCTTATTTTCTTCTTTTTAGTGTGTGCTGATAAATCTATCTGTGTTCCTTTAAGTTGGGCCTGCCTGCCTTTTTTCTCTTCATACTATCTCACAGCAGAAAAGACATTTAAACCACTACACAAAATTTGGTAAACAGAGATAAGTGAACGTGAAACCACCACAGTCTCCTTTATCTCATTCTTGTTGTCTTGGTATTCAGTTTCTCACTCTCTTCTTATTTTTAGAACAGTTTGTGTCTCTGTAACCTTGATATATTCCAAAAGAGCTGATAATAATAACGAATACCTACAGGTGGTAGTTTGGCTGGACCACTTTGTATTCCAAGTTATTCAGATACATTGCTACATAATATACATGTCCCAAACAAAGCTTTTTACTTTACAAATGCTCATGTGTAAGGCCTCGACTTTAACATTGCTTGGAGAATTAAATTAAAATAGCCTAGTGATGCCTTAAGGAACCTGGAAATAAAACAAGACACTTTCAAGATAATATTAGTATAGAAGGTAATATAAAGGTTGGTCTTTATTGGAGGCCTCCAGGGGCAGATATGGAAAATGTTCCCCCCACCCACAGGGTGAATACAGTTTTTCAGGTTTAGCAAATTAGCATAATTGACTAAAATCACCAATTAGAGACATAAGAGGTGAGGTAATTTCCTCCTCTCTAAATCCTCCCCCCTCAGGTGGAAACTGAACTTTCTTTATGAAAATGTGCCTTGAAGAGCTGTTTTCCAACCTTGGTTTCTAAGGAGAACCAAGATAGGCTAGGGGTCTTGGAATGTGTTTTGTTTTCTGCCTAGGAAAATACTGAAGCTAAGTTACAGTAATAGGCTACAGAGCTACAAACATATGTGTAAAGAGTACAGAGAATATATAAAATAAAAACTGCCAAAAATCAACACAGCATAATTTCCCCTAATTTTAGAGACTAACAAGTCTCTAACTTGTCTCTATTTAATCACAGCACCAGTTTACACAACTGGCTATCCCACTGGCTATCATACAGATGCCAACTATACTACGGCTACTATGAACATTTCTTTTATCCAGGCCCAATTTGGTAACCATGAAGTGAGTGTGTCAAAGATATATTCGAAGTTCAATGAGCCTTTTGAAAGCTGCCTGTTGTAGAATTTGAGTTTGCTTCCAAATTTCAACCAAATCCTTAATAATTCTTTCACTCTGATCTACATAAGAACAAGTAGTGTTGATGTTTGTGTGGCTAGTAGGAAATTGAGACCCAATTCTGTTTTGTAAAACTCTACCAGACAAGTCATGGATTTCTTCCTGTAAGGCTGAAATTGCATCTGAAATTTACTTTTCGCTATGTCCAATAACCCTTAATGTGATCAAATATTATGTTTGGAATCACAGCCACATGGTCACAGGCCCGATCTTTATCTAGGGGCAAAACTTACCAGGCCTCATGTTCACATATCCAATGCTACATTGACGAGTCACTCTTATGAAGAGCTTTTGGATACATTTTGGACTAAAGCCACATGTAAATTTTGGGGCCAAATCTGAGCCATGGTTACCAACTGCACAGATAACAGGTACAAAAAGAACAATTTTAAACCACATCATCCTGATTTGTATCAGTCTCTGTTTTCTGGTTGTCTCAGGAGCAGAGGTCTTAACTCAGGAGTAGTGAATTCAGGGTTCTCTGCCAGCTCCTTTAGTTTTGGTGAGGGTAGTCAGGACTTGGAATGGTCCTTTCCACTTAGCTTGTAAGGTCACTGTCTCACCATTGTACATAGACTCAGTCTTCAGGCTGGAACAGAAGGGCAGGTGTGTCCAGTCCTATCGGTCTGGGTAACATGATGAATCTCTGGAGCTTCTGCAAAGTGGAACTTAAAACTATTAAATGCCTGTGTAAGTCAGTTTTTCCCCCTCATATGAATTTCTCCCATAATATACACAATTTGATATGGCCTGCCATGGAATATTTCATAAGGACTTATGCTGTCTCTCTGCCTTGGCTGTATGTGGATTCTCAGTAAGGCTATAGGCCAGGCCTGAACCCATGTCATGGATGTTTCTTGACAAATTACTAACTTGTATTTTGAGGGTTCCATTCACACATTCAGTCTTACCACTCATCTGGGGTATGTAGGGAATTTACAGATCCCCAAAACTTCCCAACATTTGACTAACTTCCTCCATCACTGGGGGAACAACCCCAAACCTTGGAATTATATGGCTGAGTAAAACTTTCCCCACCTCTTTTGCTGTGTTAGTGCGACAGGGGTAAGTCTCAGACCATCCACTGAAGGTGTCAACCAACACCAATACATACCTGTATCTTTCTTTGCTTGGTAACCCAGCAAAATCTATTTGCCAATAATCTCCAGGAAAACTCCCTGCCTCTGTTATTTCTAACACAACTCTTTTGCTCATGTTTGGATTATTTCTATAGCACATCTCACGATTGCTTGTTATAGATTGTACAATGTCAGTCATTTCCCTTTCAATTACTACCTTCTTCAGATGTTTCAAAAGGTTTTCTGTTCCCCTGTGAGTGCCTTCATGTTCTCGCTGAGGTGGGACTACAATCTGGCCCTCTAGTGTAATAGTCCATTCACTTTCTTTGATTTCAGCTTTTGTGCCAGAAAACTGATGGTCTTTCTGATCACACTTTGGGGCAAACCTTGACAAATCAATTCCCCTCTGTGGCACTACTGTTAAGATGCCTTTTTCGGCAGCCCCTTTTACTATTTTAACAGCAAGATGATTTGCAGGAGAAACAGGCATCTGTATGACCAAACAACATGATTGAGCAGAAGCTGTTTATTGTTTACATTGCACTACAGTTATGGATTCTAGGACTGCTGTTCACGAGTTCACACATTTCTTGATTGGTTGCGCCACTTTGTTCACAAGGCCAGCACGTGTCCCTTAGGGAATTTGATTGAGTACAGTTCAGAGCCTTCATAGCCTCCTTTATCTTATTCTTGTTGTATTGGTATTCTTGTTTCTCAGGCTCTTCTTCTTCTTTTTAGCCCTGTTTTTTTCAGTAACCTTGACGAATTCCTGAGGGTTATGATAACAATAACTGCAGGTGGTTGATAAGATTACTCACTGTAGTAGTTTAGCACAGATGTGAGGTTTTCTTTTTTAAGGAACTTGTCACAGATGTTGACAGCTTGGCTAACCAATTCTAGGAGTTGCTTATGCCTCTAGAGGGCCCAAGCTTAAATCAGAGAATCCCAGGTGGCTCAGTGGCTCAGGCCTTTTCCCCTTCCAGCTGGCCAGAAGTTAACATCACTTTTTAAGTTAGAGGCCCGGGTCCAAGCCTTGCCACCCCCCCAGCGGTCGGGGCTGGGCCCAGCTGGGCCCCCAGGCTGGCTGTGTGCCTTCTTTCCCCCCCCCCCCCCTCGGCTGCCAGCAGTGCTGGCTGTATGCCAGGGGCTGTGTGAAGAGGACTGAGCTGTGGCTAAGCTGTGCCCTGGCCCTGGCCGCCAGCACTGCTGGCCTGCGAGAGGATGGGATCCTTTCTTCCCGCCCCCAGAAAAAAGCTCGAAGCAGGCACATAGGTATAGATGTCCGCTTTCTGGGGGCAGCTTCACTGGCTAGCCTGCCCCCCCAGACTCTATAAGTCAGATGTTCGCTTGGTCCTGGATCTCCGGCTGAAGCGTGGAATTGCGGCGTGGAATAAAAGAGTGGGCTCCTGCTAGGTTTTAGATGGTCTTTATTTCCTCCCACGTGCAGGTGTCAGTTCAGGGAGGCAGAGGGTTCAGGAGCTCAGGTGAACAGGCTGAACCCCCGATGCAAGAGCCCCAGGAGGGGCAAAGCACCCCACTGAAGTGTGGGGGGGCGGCTCCCAAACAACAAGGAGCTCAGCACCAATGACCAGGCAGGGGGGGGTGTAGCCCAACACAGAAACTTAACACAACGATGGAAGAAGGTGCCACTCATGTACCCAGACAAATCCCAGGGCCTTTTCCCTAGACTTTTCTAGATCTTAGACATGATTGACACCGGGGAACTCAAGGGCCACACCATTATGGGGTTTTTTGGGGGGGGGGATTGGGACAAACCAATATGAACATGTTACAAAGTATATCAAACATTGAAAACCAAATTTCGCACTGCTACATCTCCCTCTTTTCTTTTACTTAAAGCGCAGTATTCTGTGGTTGAAAAGAAGGCTCTGCAGTCTCGGAGTATGAGATTGTATTTCACTTTTGGTTGAGGGGCCATTCTTCCATTGGGATGGAAAAGGAACGGTGTCTTTCAGGAGGCAGAGTTTCATCTTCATCCACCTCCATCGAGACAAACTCCTCTGGCTCCTCTTCATCTTCATGGTCTGCCTNGGGGGGGGGGATTGGGACAAACCAATATGAACATGTTACAAAGTATATCAAACATTGAAAACCAAATTTCGCACTGCTACACATAGGCACATGCCATGAGATCAAGAAGTAAAAAAGAAAGCATCCACCAGCCTCTCCCATCAGGAGGGTTTTAAGTTTCCACAGCCAGCAGAGATCACATGACCAACACAGGCTTGGGAAGATTTAACCCTTTCCTGGCAACATGAAGCTTTTAAGGCTTAGTTCTTCCCAAAGAAAAAGAAGAAAGAGTGAATATAAAAAAGACCCAACATAACAGTCAGAGTGAGTAAAAGACTAATCAAAAGAAGGATGGAGGAATTGCCTGCTGGGTAAACTTTCTTATTAATCTATAAAAATAAACTCTATAAGTAGATTATCCTTGAAATAATAAAAAATATGCATTTGGAGAGATGATTTGTGAATTTTTGAGCAAAAGTGTTTGTAAAACACTAAATAATATTGCATTAAAATCTGTGATTCTTGTAGTCCCATGAAATGCCTGAACAGAAAGCAAGATAAAAAAACCCCTGTGCCAATAAAAAAAGTAAAAAGACATCTCTGTTCCTTGAGATGAAGAATTCTTTGCCTTTAAAGCTGTTCATTTTTAAAAATTGACACCCCAGATGCCTGAGTTCCCATGACCCATAAGCAGCTTCAGAAACTGCTAATAAGAAGAAACCACATAGAAGCAAGTTTCCCAGGGTGGCTGTTTCTGTAAAAGTTCAAACCCCCAAAAAACTGTTCTAGATTGCAAGTGGAAAATTCCATAGTAAACTAAGAGAGACTCCTCTCCCAAAGAATTAATAAAAGACTATATTAAAATAGTAAAATTGATTGAAAATCACAAGTTTTGTCTCTATGTTGTTTGTAAAAAAGTGGACACTGGTAAGAAGTTGTCCTAGTTTGGGGCAAATCTGTGAGGAAACCTCCTAAGGGGCACTCCCTCCCCTCCCCCGAAACAGTTCAGGAAAAAAGAACCTCCTTGTTGCCCTGAGTTTTCTGGTTTTTGTCTTTCTGTAGAACTTTCTCACGCAGCTTCATGAAAACAATGTCTATTCTTAGAATGTTTACATACTTCTCCTGTGAGAGAAGAAATGATTGATGGTGATGTCCACCATCCAGGTTGAAGAGGTGGCGACCTGTGTAGCCAATCTCTTGACCTCTGTACAAATGTATATAAACTGGAGTCAGATTTGAATTAAAGGAGGAGTTTTCTAAACCAGCCGAAGCGTGAGTTTCATTTCAGTGTTCCTGAAAATGGGACATACCCAGCTTCGGCCTGCAACATCTGGTGACCCCCGGACGTGTGCGAACAGCAGCCTGTGTGTGAGAGGATCTTTCATGCTGTCGTGCAGCTGAAAGGAAAGGGTAAGAAATGACTTCTTCCCTTATCACAGATAGCGCTCTCATGCTGGACCATTGGTTTGTGGTCCTGGAGAATGAGAAATCTCCTGTTTCTGCAGAGGAATTCCGGCTGTTGTTTTTTTTGCGAGGATTCGTGGTTTCCCTGGGAATGTTAATGTTGCTTTCTCTCTGTCAGAATAGGAGAACGTTGGAAGCTGTTTGCTTCAGGCTTGTGCCAGAGAAAGCGATGGCCATTTGTCGAAGCTGGTTCATACCTGGAAGTGGGTTGACAAACTACTACACGGTTCGCAATCCATTTCCGAGGCTCCAAGTAAAAAGGCTCGGTTCTCATTTCGTCTCCTGAGCTAGAGGAGGAGGGGAGGGCTGATGGCCCCCCCAGCTCCTCTCCCGAGCTCAGGGAGGAGCGGGAGGCTGACGGCCCCCCCAGTGACAGTGGGTGGGGGCCGGAACCTGTGGCCACGCCCCTTCACCATTGTAACAGTGACGGCGATCTGCCCGTGGGTGGAAACACCACACAGACTGATTTTGCGGGCAGGAGATTGCTGCACAGGGTCTTGCTGGTGTCAGCCCGCTGCGAGCAGGAGGTGAAGGTGCGTGGGGCTTGTGAGAGCGCCGGGAGGCCAGCACACCCAGCCCGCCCGGACCCGGGGTCTGGGTGGCAGCGCAGGATTCGTGCGTCACCTCTCCCATCCTCCTGTGCCTTCCCGGCACTGGCGTCTCCGGTTGCGCACCTGGACCCCGCGGGGAAAAGAGTGACTGCAGATTGTCCTCATTGCGGGATTTCTACCACTTATACAATGAAAAGAGACCGTGCTCCGCCCGAGCAGCAAGCGGAGGAGGACTCACCTTCCCCCCGGAGGGGGATGGAGCCGTCTGGAATCAGAGTTCGGGGGGCTGGGCGGGGCCTTCTTTGGGGCTCTGCCGGAGCCGCCGCCCACTGCAGGCAAATCGCCGAGAGGGCAGAGGCGGGGACCGGCAGGCTTCCGAGCTGTGAGCCCCTCCCGCTCCCCCCCTGTTTCCCCCCCGACTCCCCCGGGTCCTTGAAAGAAAAGCCTGGTGCCACCGCAAGCCCACGGGACATGCCCACCCCCCCGCTGCTTCGTTCCCTCCCCGCAGTGAGACGGAGTGGAGATGCCCGCTCAGCTGCCTGTAAGGCGGAGGCGAGGACTGGCTCTGTGTTTGTTTTTAAGGGGAGGGATCGAGCGGACGGGGATGGGCCGCTGTTCACCCATGGCAAAGGGTCCCGGGCAGATGGGTCCCCTTCAGCTGGCCGCTGGACACTGCCTCCGTGCGAGGTGACCGTCTGACCGAGAGACCGCACGCGGTTTTGGGATGAAGTCACGACCAAGGCTGAAGCGGAGTTGCTGGCTTTGATGGGTCTCAGGATCGGTCCATTGGAAGGCAAAATAGTCTTGGCTCTCCTTAGCCAGGGGGCATGTCCAAAAGGCATCCTTTAAATCTATTACGCTATACCAGGTGTCTTCAGGGGAAAGTCGGTTTAGAAGGGTATATGGATTTGCTACTACAGGAAATTTTTGTCCGAGTCCTGGAGTTAACTGCTCAGAGGTCCTGCACCAGCCTGTAGTTTCCATCTGGTTTCTTGATAGCTAAAATAGGGGTATTGTGGCTGGACATGCAAGGTTCCAATGTTCCTTTTTGTAGTAAATCATCTATGATAGGTTTCAACCCCTTCCTACTGTCTAATGGCATAGGATATTGCTTTACTCTGATGGGTTTTTCAGTGTCCTCTGTCTCCACTCGAATCGGTTCTATATCTAATTTTCCTGCCTCTCCCAGGGCATGCCAAACCTTTGAATCGATGTTTTCCTCGTCCTGGATAGTCAGTTTATATAAACTAACTATCAGTTGGGAGTCCTGCACGATTAGGTTAATTCCTAGAGTAATAATCAGATCTCTCTCCAGAACATTATATTCAGCCTAATAATAAATTTCCCAAACAAATTTTGTTTTTGGACTCAATCAACACATCTTTTATAACTGGTACCCTGAAGGGTATTCCCTTTGCCCCTATTACTAACATTGTTTCTCTACTTTTGTCACACCCCGTGGGTAATTTTTGTACTGTGGACCTCTCTGCCCCGGAATCCACTAAAAAGGTCACTTCTTCCCCCTGGGGACCAATTTTCAGGGTTATCAAGGGCTCCTTAGATGTTCTGGTCCCCAAAAGAAAGAGCCCCTGATGCCCCTAGTCTGCCTGAAAAATTTATTCATCCTTAATCCTTTTAAAACAATCCTTCTTCAGGTGTCCCTTCTTCTTACAATAAAAGCACTCAAGGTCTCCCTTCGTGCCCCGGGGATGCTTCTCAAGAGGGGTCGAATTTTTTCCTTTGCCTGTTTTTAGTTGGTTCACTTTTCCCCAGGTCTGGGGCCGATCCTGCTTTTGGGCCTCCCGAACTGCTGCCACCAGCACCTGAGCCTGGATTTTCTGCCTCTCATCCTCTCTCCTCATGTATACCTTTTGGGCCTCTCTTAACAGTTCCTGCAATTCCCTTTCTTGCCAATTCTCTATTTTTTCTAGTTTTCTTCTAATGTCCTCCCAGGATTTTGCTACAAACTGGGTTTTGGGCAACACTTCCCCAACAGGGGAATCCGGGTCAGTCCTCGAATAAATCTGCAGACCTCTCCTCAGACGCTCCAGCCAATCGCTCGGGGACTCCTCTTTCCCTTGGCATTCCCCCAAAATCTTGCTGAGATTTTGTCCACGGGGAACTGCTTCCCGAATGCCTTGGATTAATATGTTTCTAAGATCAACCATGCTACGCCTGCCTTCCTCAGTCTGCGGGTTCCACCTGGGGTCAAGATTGGGCCATTTCTGTTCCCCCCGATCCCCTTGGGGGTTCTGTCTCTCCCAGTCCTGGATCCCTGCCCTCCTGATCATATCTCTTTCCTCCGTGTTGAACAATGACCTCATGATAGAATTTAAATCTTCATAATTGTAAATACTGGTTCCTAGAAATTCATCCAGCTGTTCTGCGACCCCTAGTGGGTCATCCATCAGTTTTCCCATTTCCTTTTTGAAAGCCCTCACATTGGCTGTATTGATGGGAACATTCACAAATCCTATCACTCCCAATGCCATTGGCACCTCCCTTAGCGGGAAGAGGGAGGAAGGGCCCTCATCATTCTCATCTTCATTAGTTAATTTCCTGGTTTGATGTCTTGTCATCGGGGGAGAATAAGAAATCTTTGCCTGGGGAGCCGATTTTCCTGCCCCTTTCTGGGGTTCTGGGAGCCCTGCCCCTTGTGAGTGCGCCCTACTCTCAGCAGGCACCGGAGGGGTTAACCAGGAGGCTGTAGCCTCACAAGTTGGGGGAGGGGGTGCCAATTCCTGGGGCCACGGCAGAGCTGTTGCCCCATGGTGAGAAAACGTTGTTTCTCTTGCCGTGGTCGCAGGCAAGGCTGGGAGAGGGAGATTATCCAGTGGGTCCCACTTGTCATTCTGCCCTCCCACTCCCGACTTCAAAGAAATTTGCACAGATTTTGCCATGTGCAGCAGCCTGTGGCTGGGCAGATGATAACTGATCTGCCCTGTAAAACTTTCCAGAG
>VZDJ01001503.1:38159-48893 GCA_008694505.1 Cyanoderma ruficeps | reverse complement strand
CTCCAATTACAGCTTCAGGGAATGAAGTCATATTCCCCCATTGTGCTAATGCCTTAACTCATATTGTTTATACTTTTGAGATATGAGACAGTGAGGTGTCCTTGAGTGCCAGACCTAGAGAGGACCTTTTTTGTCACAACAGCAGCAGAGAGGCAGTGCAGTTTCAGAGTTCCACACTAAAGCAGTACAGGATCTGAAAAAGATAAAAGCTCAATCCTAAGGCATCATCTACACAGGGATGAGGTTCCCAGTCAGCTGTGTCTCCTCTTGAGACTGAACAGCCCCAGCTCCTGCAGCCTTGCCTGGTGAGACAGATGCTCCAGTGCTTCCATCATCCTCACAGCCTGTGCTGGACCTGCTGCAGGATCTCCATGTCCCTCCTGTGCTGAGGAGAGCAGAGCTGGAAATGGCACTGGACAGAGCTGGACATGGCACTGGGCAGAGCTGGAGACAGCACTGGGCAGTGTTGGACATGGCACTGGATGGAGCTGGACATGCTACAGGAAAGAACTGGACACAGCACTGGGCAGAACTGTGAAGCAGGACTTGAGCTTTATTAAGCTTCTTGTCAACAGGAAAGCCCACACCCTCTGAGGGGATGGAGGAGTGACTTAGCACTGACAACCCCACAAGACACCTTCTGGACCGCTTGGACCCGCCAGAGTTCCTGAGTTTAAGTTGGCAGGGAAGCTGCCCAGGATCCAGGCATTTTTGTTTTGTTTTACATTTTAGTGTCCTGTGGCTGGGCAATCCCTTTCCATCAGGGACAGCCATGGGGAGTGTGATCTCCCAGGCTGAAAGGAGACATCTGCGTGTGGGTTAGGAAAGCTGTAATTTTAGAGGAGGCATCATTTCATATGGGAAGTTTAGTTTATTAAATGTTTAAGTTTTACCCCCTCTTCTGTTTAGTTTATGGAGCCCTTTTTAATATTTCAAACTGAAGTTCTCTTTCCCAGTTTGTATATTCTGCCCCTGAGTTCCTAACCCTTTGTCCCTTCAGGGAGGGTCAGGAGATGGAAACCACCAAAGGGTGCAGAAGTGCTACCGACCTTCTGCCATCTCCCGTCCCCTTCTGTCCCCTTCTCAGGATGGGCCTGCACAATCCATCCTGACTTCTATTCTCACCCACTTTCCTCCATCTTTTGATTTTGTGCTCCACACAAAATGGCGTCAGCCTCTGAAGGGGAGCCGCCATTTTGAGTTCATTCCCACCGTCCTTCTTGTTTCCCACCTTTGCGTCAGGTCCCTCCCCTGCGACAGGTTCCACCCTTCCATCGAGTACCACCCCTGTGTTGGGACCCTCCCCCTTCATCGGGAAGTCCCTCCCTAGCGCAGGCCCCACATCCTCTGATCTGGCCTCTTCCAGTTCCTGCACATCCAGGACCAGAAATGACATCGGCAGGAAGGCAGCCATCTTAGCTGCCAAGTGCCCTGAACACCGGCCTTGCCGGTCAGCCGAATTCCTTGCTCCACTGCCGTTGGGCATGTTTCCTCTTTGGAGACACAGAGTGAGCCACTGGAGCCCTTTGGGTGCTCCGTGTGGGGTGCTGGTTCTGGGATGGGAGTGGGAAAAGCACAGAGCCCTTCCCACCATGAGACATTCCCACTGGGATCACTCTGCCAGCTCTGGGCCCCGGCACACAGAAGATGTGGAGCTGCTGGAGCGGGTCCAGAAGAAGCCACGGAGAGGCTTCGAGGGGTGATGCCCCTCTGCTGTGGAGACAGCTGGGGGTGTTCAGCCTGGAGAGCGATCCAGGGAGACATCAAAGACAGTTCCTGGCTAAAGGAACTCCAGGAGATCTGGGGAGGGACTCTGGACAAAGGCATGGAGGGACAGGACAAGAGGAACAGCTTCCCACTGCCAGAGGGCAGGGTCAGATGGGACATTGAGAGGAATCCTAGATGGGACATTGAGAGGAATCCTTCCCTGTGAGGGTGGTGAGGCCCTGGCACAGGCTGGCCAGAGAAGCTGTGGCTGCCCGGTCCCTGCCCGTGTCCAAGGCCAGGCTGGGGGTCCTGGAGCAGCCTGGCCCAGGGGAAGATGTCCCTGCCCATGGCAGGGCTGGCACCGGACGGGCTTTAAGGTGGCTCCATCCCAAACCATTGCAGAGCCCCGCGGCCGGGATGGGGTGGGGCGGGCGCTCGGCAGCGCCACCAGCTCGTGCTGCCGCCTGGTGGTGGCACCCGGAACTGCAGCTATTTAACCCTGCTCGCTGCTGCCCTCCGGTGGGCAATTCCCAAACGACAACAGCTCGGTGAGTTCAGGAGCTGTGCAGGCTAAAGAGGGAAAATCCCCTGATTTGAAGGAAAAAAGCGTTTTCTGAGTGAAACATCAGTTTTTTTCAGAAATGAATGGGTGGTGACTGTGTCCCCTTGTCTCCAATTTATTTTTCATTCTTTTTCTTACTGTTGCAGGGGTTTTTTTCCTCCCAGTGGTTCTTCTGTTGCATTGCCTCAAACCAGGAACTTTGGAAGTGACCGCAAACTGATCGTTCACCCTTTTTTAACTGCTCTCAGCAGCCTCTTGTGGCTCGCTCAGCCACTCCTGATGCTCCACACCCTTCCCCAGCTCCATCCCTTCCCTGGACAATATCCAGCCCCTCCAGGTCATTGATGAGGGGCTGCAGTGAAAAGGGAGCGCAGAGGAAAAATGGAGGAACATTTCTCCATTGCCCCTCTGAAGATGGACGTTGGAAAACTAAAGCTCTAAGTTGCCTCTAACAAAAACACCAGGAAGTGCTTTAATTCTGGAAATGAGGCACCCAGCAGGAAAGGCGTTAAAAGCGCTGTAGCAGATACATCAGGCGACCCAGCAGCAAATTTCGATAAACTTTTGGTAGGCCAGGCCAGCAAGGATCAAATTGCAGATGAATGCTTTGTACTCCAGGCAAGCAAGCAGCAATTTTTTCCTACTCCAGGCAAGCAAGCAGTAATTTTTTGGTTGCATCAGGCAAGGCAGCCAAGGAGCTTTAGGAGGTGGCCATGACATTGCCACTCCCAAATCCCTCAGTTGGGAAGTGCCCCACCAGCCCCAGGCACTGTCCAGTCTCTGCTGTCCATGCTGTCCTGGGCTGTCCTGGCAGCTCCAGCCCTGCCCTGGCTGGTCCTGCTGGCTTTGTGCCGCTCCCTCCTGGGCAGCTCTCGGAGGGCTTCCCCAGGATGGTTGCCTTGTTCCAGTGACCATGGTGGCCACAGTGGCTGTGGTGGCCATGGTGACCTTGGTCACCTTGGTAACCATGGTGGCCAACGTTGCCTAAATAGTTACAGTGGCCACGGTGGCCACAGTGGCCTCATGGGTCACAGTGGCCACAATGGCCATGGTCATCATGGTGATTCCAATGCCCAGAGTGGTCATAGGGGCCAAAGTGGCCACAGTGGCAACAATGGCCAGAGTGGTCACAGTGGCCAGCATGACCATAGTGGTCACAGAGGTCTTGGTAGCCTTGGTAGCCTCATTTCTCTGCAGGTCCTTGTTTGTCTTCACAGCCATGGTGGCCACAGTGGCCTCTGAGACCACAGTGACCTTGGTGGCCTCGTGGCTCAGAGTGTTCCAGTCACCACTGCCATGGCCATGGTGGCCAGGAGAAGCCCCAAAAGGTGGGGGGAGTTCCTGGAGAGGCTTCCACCTGGGGACACAAAGAGGGGGGTGAGGGGGACGATGGGGGGAGGGGGGAGGAGGGCATCAGGAATGCCATGGGGGGGGGACAGAGGTGACTGGGGAGCCCTGAGGGTGTGGGCGTCAGAGGGATCCATAATGAGGTCCCTGTCCCCTGTACCCAGCCATGGGTGGCTTTGTCACCCCAACCCCAGCACTGGATGTCCCTGTCCCTCTCATCTGGCACTGGGTGTCCCCATCCCCTCTGCCCACCAATGGCTGTCCCTGTCCTTGTCCCCAGCACTGGGTGTCCTGTCTCCCACTCCCAGTGGGCATGCCTGTCCCCTCTGGGCCATGGGTGTCCCCAGCACTGTGTGTCCTTGTCCCCAACCCCCACTGAGTGTCCCAATCCCCCCAGGTTTTCCCCAGGGTGTCACCTTTCAGCCACTCGCAGTTGTAGTTGCTGGAGTTCCCAGTGGACTGAAGCTCAATGCGCATCATGTTCCGTATCTTACTGACACGAATGACCTTGAAGGTCTCAAAGGGCGGGATCAGCACCTCCTGCTCGCTTTTATTGTAGGAGAATTTCTGGATGTCCACGCCGTGGAACGTGTACACCTTGAACATCGTGTCCTGCCCATAATCCTGGGCCACCTTTTCACTCAGCGACGTTGATGTGAATTGACCGAAGCGGACTTTGTCACCATTCTTCACCTTGTACTGGTAATTATTCACCCCCCGGAACACGACCTGAACACTATTTGGGTATCTCAGCTTCTGGAGAGCCTGGGTCAGCAGGAAATGCAGCGATTTGAAGTGGAATTCATTCTGGTATTTCCAGCTGGAGCGTCCAGCCTCGCGCACGGCATCGTTGAACTGCTTGTACAAGTTCAACTTCTTCATGGTGTAGGCCATGAGGGCGATGGCCTGGTCTGGGGTAAGAGTGTCTGCAACAGACCCCCGGTTCTTCCACTCAGCTGTGGCCTTAGCCCAGTTCTCTTTAAATATCTTATTCTTGTGGAAATCAGAGTCCTGGAGTTCCGGGAACTTCTTGGACATTTTCGCGCCACATGTCAGGTACTGGTCATCGAAGGAGTTGTTGGCCATGTCCAGGGGCACCACATTGATGGCCGCCGTGGCCACGGCCATTGCCAGCAGTGCCAGGGTGTGAGCCAGGGGGACCATGGAGGAGAGAGGCCACAGGGACCAGTGTGGGGCACTGGGGGACACAGAGAGGACATGGAGGGGACACAGGGAACACACTGTGTGACATAGGAAAGACTCTGGAGGACACCAGGGGATGCTGTGGGGACACTGAGGGGCCCCAGGGGACAGTGATGAGACACAGGGGGACATGGGGAGGACATGGGGAGGCTTCCTTGGTGAGGTGCTGGGGAGGTAAAGTGGGGTCAGCCTGGGGAGGAGGGGTAGCCCTGGCCAGGAGACCCCTGGACATGTCCTGAGACCTGATCCCAAATCATGGCATCACTCCTGGAGCCCCCCAGTATCCCCCAAGCCCCCAGAACCCCAATCCCACCCCCACAGTCCTATATCCCTCGTCACGGGGTCTTCTCAGCCCCCTGCAGGACCCTGACTCAAATCCTGGGGTCACTTCCTGACTCCCCCCAAGCAACCCCAGTGTCCCCCAGCACCCCAATCCCACTCCCAGAGTTCTGTGTCCCCCCCTCCTGTTGTTTCCCAGTGCCTCTATTACCCCAATCCCTCTCCCAGTCCCCTGTACCCCTCCCAGTGACCCCGTGGCCCCAGGACTGTGACCCAAGGCCTGGGGCCCCCCAGTGTCCCCCTTGTCCCCCTCCCACATCCCAATACCTCACCCAGTCCCATGAGATCCACGATGGCCCCCCAGGACCCCGATCCCATCCCATGTACCCCCCAGTGGCCTCTAGTAACCCACTGCCACTTCCACAGCCCCGTGCCCCCCATCGCTGGCCCTGGACCACCCCTGGACACCAATCCCAGTTTGGTGACAGGCCCAGTGTCCCCCCAGGAGCTCAATCCCAATCCCACAATCTCCTGTCCCCCCCCACCAAGTGTCCCCAGTGTCCCCCCAGCCCCTGATACCAAAATGGGACAGAGTGAACTCCCGGACAGAACTGGAGGGATCACAAAGCCGGAATTCTTGATCAGCTTGGACTCACAGCAGATCTCTCCTGGTCCTGTAGCTCAGGGGGACGTGGCCATGGGGTATTTATCCATCCTACTTATACATATTCATTAAAATGGGTCTCCTATCTAATACAGAAACAGCACTTTTTCAGGAAATAATTTGCATGGCTACATCTTCTTCAGGAAATAACTTTTATTGTCCTGGAGAGGAAACAAAATGGGGCCTCTCAGGAAATCCTCTCCTTCTCCCAGAGTGTTCCTAAAAAGGGGTCTGAGGGGTCATTTTCACTGAGTGCCCTGGTACCTCAAATGACCTCACCTCAAACTTTGTCTTTCGTCAAGTGCTGTCCTTCTGTGTTACAGAATTTGTCAAAATCCCCACTGGAGCTCCCTTTGTCTTTCTCCACTGGTTCAAGCCGCATTTGTTGTCCCGTGTATAAACTTTTACATCCTTTCATCATTCTTTCAGTCAGGCTTTATCTCTACCCAGCACCTTGAGTGGTGGGTAGAGATAAAGTGGTGGGTAGAGTGAGGGGAAAAGCCACACTATGAAAAGCCAAGTGTCCACAAAAGAGCCTTGAAACCCTTTTTGAATAAAGGGACAGAGTTTCCACAGCCAGACTCCCGTGCAGTTTCTCTCTCGAGGTTTCAGAGGATGCAGCCACCTTCTAGCCCAAACTCAGGGCTGCACTTTGCCCTCTTCCGTTCCCCATTGGCTGAGGCACAGGGAAGCTGCAGTATATTTGTATATTTATATGATACCTTGGATTGGTTGCCTGGAACAGTTACACGATTACGAGAATAAAAGTGGGGATTTATTCAAAGCCTTCACTAGACACACGTGGGGCAGGCAGAAGCCTCCAAGAAGCTACACCCAAGATGGACAATGGTCAGGAGTTTTCCATCCAGTTATGGGTTTGGTCTGTTTACATATCAGGAGTTAATTCTCCAATTACAGCTTCAGGGAATGAAGTCATATTCCCCCCCGTGTGCTAATGCCTTAACTCATATTGTTTATACTTTTGAGGGTGTGAGACAGTGAGGTGTCCTTGAGTGCCAGACCTAGAGAGGAATTGTTTTGTCTGAATAAAATGGGACAACAGCAGCTGACAGGCTGTGGAGCTTTAGAGTTCCACACTAAAGCAGTACAGGATCTGAAAACTATAAAAGCTCAATCCTAAGGCATCATATACACAGGGATGAGGTCCCCTGTCAGCTGTGTCTCCTCCTGAGGCTGAACAGCCCCAGCTCCTGCAGCCTTGTCTGGTGAGAGAGATGCTCCTGTGCCTTCATCATCCTCAGAACCTCTGCTGGACCTGCTACAGGATCTCCATGTCCCTCCTGTCCTGAGGAGCCCTGAGCTGGACACAGCACTGGACAGAGCTGGACACAGCACTCCTGATGTGCCTCACTGGGCAGGGCAGAAGGGCACCATCACTCTCTGACCTCCTGGCCCCCCTCCTCCTGATGTCCCTTCTAGCCCCAGGCCACACAGCCAGTTCCACTGGTCACCCACCAGCACCCCCAGGTCCTTCTCCAGAGCTGCTCATGCTGGTCCCCCCCAGCCAGGCAATCGCACCGGTGCTGAATTGGGCTAAAAGCTGCCCAAATCACCAAGCTGAAAATGACAACTGAGGGTGAAGCACTGGAGCTGGGCCTGGCCGTCCATCAGCTGACCCTGGCCATATCAGTCCCCTCTCAGAGAAAGATTCCTCTCCCGTATCCCTGCTTGGAATGAAATGTGTGTGAGGTTCCTCCCTCGGGAAGGGGAATCTCCCCAAGGATCCTGGGCGAGGCTGAGAGAAAGAGACATTCCAACGAGTGTTGGTGTGGAGAGTGACATCAAGCACTGCTTATGGATTGTCACATTTTGCTGGCTTGGACAGAATTCTCTAATGGAATTGTTTTGAAAGAATTTTTAATAGAATGGCTTTGCACAATGGCCTTGTTGGCCACAGTTGTCACAGTGGCTGTGGTAGCCCTGTGGCTCAGGGAGTCTTGGTGATGATGGTGGTCACAGTGGCCTCGGTGGTTGTAGTGACCGTGGTGGCCAGAGTGGCTGTGGTGGCCACAGTGACCACAGTAACCTTAGTGACATTGTTGGCTTCGTGGCTCAGAGGGTCCCGGTGGCCACTGCCAGGGCTGTGGTGGCCAGAAGTCCTCCGAGATGGAATGGGGCCATGGTGATGCTCCCACCTGGGGGACCATGAAGGGCATCTGGAGGAACATGGGGAAGAAAGAGGGGATCAGGGCGGCCAAAATGGGGGATGAGTGGTGTCAAGAGCAATGGGGGCTGTGAGGTGACAGGGTGTTGGGGGGGCATGGGGGGAGTCCAAGGGCCAGGGAGGTCAGTGGGGTCATGGTGGGCTTAGGGGTGACAGGGGTCAGGGGGTGTCAGGGCGAGTCAGGGGGTACCATGGGGGTGATAGGAGGTGACAGGATGTGGCATGGGGTGACAGGGGTTGCCATGGGGGGTCCTGGCCCACCCATGTCCAGTGCACAGGGCCCGTCCCCACAGCACTGCCTTTGGTGGGGAGGGACAGGATTGGAATGGGGGCTTCTCTGTCCCTGTCCTGGCAGGGGCTGTCCCTGTCCCCTCCCAGATGTGGGGGTCTCCATCCCTGTGCCCTGTCAGGTGTGTTCCTGTCCCCATGTCCACAATGGATGTCCCCAGACCCAGCACAAGGTGTCCTTTTGCCCCCACCCAGAGTGGGTGTCCCTTTCCCTGTCCCCCATCCACAGTGAGTGTCACTGTGTCCCCTGTGCCCTGTCATGGCTGTCCCCATGGTCACAGTTGGTGTCCCCTTCCCCCCAGTCTGTTACCTGTGGTGTCACCTTTCAGCCACTCGCAGTTGTATTTGCTGTAGTTTCCGGTGGAGCGGAGCTGGATCTGCACCTTGTTCTCTTTGTGGGTGACTTGAGTGACCTTGAAGGTCTCAAAGGGTGGGATCAGCACCTCCTTCTCACCCGGATATACGGAGAATCCCCGGATGGCCGCACCGAGGCACGTGTGCACCTGGAACACCGTGTCTGTCCCAAATTTCCGGGCAGATGTTTCGCGCAATGAGGTCGATGCGAATTGACCGAACCGGACGGTGTCACCACTTTTTGCCTTGAACTGGACCTCGTCCAAACCCCGGAACACGTTGTGACACTGTGGTCCCTGAGTGTCCCTCAGTGTCCTCAGGGCCTGGGTCAGCAGGAAATGCAGCGTTTTGAAGTGGAAGTTGTCCCAGTATTCCTGGGGGGAGCTCCCGGCCACGCGCACGGCAGCGTTGAACTCCTGGTACAGGTCATCCCTGGTGTAGGCCATGATGGCGATGGCCTGGTCTGGGGATGACAGAGGGTACACAGGGGACCCCTTTTCCCGCCACTCCGCCGCCGCCTTTGCCCAGCCCTGGGCAAAGAGAGGATTCTGCTGGAACTCGGAGCGGTTGAGGGCCGGCAATGCTTCGGTCATTTTACGACCACAGCCCTGGTACTGGTCATCGAAGGAGTCCAGGGCCATGTGCAGGGGCACCACCTTCATGGCCCCGGTGGCCATGGTCATTGCCAGCAGTGCCAGGGTGTGAGCCAGGGAGGCCATGGAGGAGAGAGGCCACCAGGAGCAGTGTGGGACCCTGGGGGACACTGGGGGACACACTGAGGAGACATTGGGAGGGTTCCTCAGTGAGAGACTTGGGAGGGGAGTGGGGTCACCCCAGGGGGAAGGGAGGCACTCCTGGTCAGGAGAGCCCTGGGCATGTCTGGGGACCCTGATCCCCAGTCCTGGGGTTACTTATGCCCCAAGGTCCCCTACTCCACTAGGGACTCCAATCCCACAGTGCCATGTCCTCCTGGTCCCCACAGAAGCCCAATCCTATTCCCATGATTTCAAGTCCCCTCAGCCCCCCAGGACCCTGACCCAAATCCTAGGGTCACTCCCGGAGCCCCCTGGTGTCTCCTCAGCCCCTCCCCAGACCCCAATCCCACTCTCAGTCCTAATTTCTTTGCTGTCAATCCAGGACCTCAACCCAAATCCAGGCACCACCCCATGCCCCCCAGTGCCTCCCAGACCACCAGGACCCCAATCCCACTCCCACCATCCCATGTTCCCCCCTCACTTCCCCCAGAGAACCCCATGACCCCAATCCCAGTCCTGTCACTCCCCCCGTGTCCCCCCAGGTGTGCAATCCCAATCCCACAGTCCCCTGTCCCCCCCCCACACAAGCATCCCCAGTGTCCCCCCAGCCCCTGATACCAAAATGGGACAGAGTGAACTCCCAGACAGAACTGGAGGGATCACAAAGCCGGAATTCTTGATCAGCTCGGACTCACAGCGGATCTCTCCTGGTCCTGCAGCTCAGGGGGACTTTCCCATGGGGTATTTATCCATCCTACTTATACATATTCATTAAAACGGGCCTCCTGTCTAATACAGAATCAGTGCTTTTCCCGTAAATAATTTGAATGGTCCCGCCTGTCTCTGGAAATCCTCCTATTGTTCTGGAGAGGAAACAAAATGGCATCTCTCCGGAAATCCTCTTCTTGTCCTGAAGAGTTCATAAAAAGAGATAAGAGGGGTCATTTTCACTGAGTGCCCCAATAGCTCAGATGACCTCACCTCAAGCTTTCACTTTCAGGTGGCCGCTGGTCCTTCTGGTACAGAACTTGTCCAAAACCACACTGCAGTTCTCTTTAACTCTTTCTCCACTGGTTTGAGCTGTTTTTATTCTCCTGTGGAAATACTTTTACATCATTTATCATTTTTGCTGATAAGCCTTTAAGCCCTACCCAACACCTTCAGGGTGTGGGGAAAAGCCACGCTATGGAAAGCCAAGTGTCCACAAAACAGATTTGAAACTGTATTTGAATAAAGGGACAGAGTTTCCACGGCCAGACCCCTGTGGGATTTCTCTCTCAAGGTTTCAGAGGACACAGCCACCTTTTATCCCAAACTCTTTGTGGCACCTTGCCCTCTTCCTTTCCCCATTGGCTGAGGCACAGGGAAGCTGCAGTATATTTGTATATTT